>JAMAGY010000059.1:0-160159 GCA_023626415.1 Penicillium sp. S1701
AATCAATCGACCATTCGGACCCTCGATAGGCCATGACTAGTACGAGCCAATACGGATATCACCAGAGTTGACATATTGCTTTGTAGATGTATAGATGTGCCAACTTTAAATGATTAGTCATGATGGGTGACTCAGCAGTGGCGACGTCATGTGGATTCTGTCATCCCAGACCGCGTTCTGTCCTGGCGGGCCCCACTGATAAGGCGCCGGCCACCCAACAGTGGACTCCTTTGTCAAACAAGCCGCGTGCTTTGCCTGTCAGCGTGTCTGCGCTTCAGAGATCCATTCCTCAAGTGCTTCTGACCGGGAAGTGCTTAAAACTCAACTAACTTGACGCACAAGTCGCATCTTCTCCACGCCACGTCCCTTGACCGTACATCACGAGACCAGTTTGGCTTGCACCGTTGAGCCTCAATCGCGTGATTGCCACAACACCTGTCGCATTCGAACGTTCATATCAGACGAAAGCTTCAGTCTGAACCCGTTTCCTCAACCACCTGCTGCCCAACCCCCACTATCTACGACCCAGACTGCCACATCTCATGACGAAGGGACTGAATCGTCACGGCCGAGAGTGATCTCGCAGCCTTGTCAGGACCCTTTCTGAGCCGATTCAACATCCGAACGCCCTGTATTAGCTTAATATGTCTCTTCCAAGTACCGCCTCGTCCTCAGACCCTGCAACTAGCCCTCCTGGAGAGGGAATTGACCCACTGCACGAGCGGGCATTTAATTCGGTGCGCCATGGGAATGACACTCAGGCCGACGCTGCTCCCACGCATATAGTCCTGGACTCTGATGACGATGACGATGTAACCGAATCATCTATAGCATCAGAACAAGGGAATTTGGTGGGAAATACTCGAATCCGAACAGATGCTGGTGAAGCGGCTGGCCGCCATGCCTCTTCTGTCAGAGGATTGCCTCATCGGTCTGCCCCATCGATAGGACACAGCTCGCAAAGCAGGACCAGATTGGCAGGATCAACATATGACACTGCCATAGACATTACCTCTTCTCCCCCAGCGCCGAACAGAGTGGATTCTTTGCCTCGCTCTCCGGCATCGTTGTCCCGCAGGGTATCGCAGCGGTCCAGTTATATTGGCGACGAGTATCCAGTGCCACCAAGGGGCCCTCCTTCATCGATTTTTGGTGTAGATATGTCACCAACATCCCGGCTTGATAACAGTCCAGGCCGGTCTTATGAAACAGGAAGGCGGCCATCGCGGGATGTGCCAGACGTGCCTGGAGCACGTGGCGGCTATCGATTTCCTGATCTAATGTCTCCCTATGACGGGGCAGACGATGCCGGGGGACGGTACCCGACATCTCGGAGAAGGCCTTCATCAATGTTTATGCCTAACCCTTCACAAGACCTGGTGGATGGCCTTGAGAATATGATTTATGGTCCACCGGCCACTTCCAGTAGGCGACTTTCGGGGGGCCCATCGCGCCATGCCCCCGATATAACCGGTTATCAACGTCGTCAAAGTTCAGGAATGTATGATCCCAACCAACGCAGTATATCCTTTTCAAGTCGGCCTTCAGACGAGTCACCAAACCCACTCAGGCCAGGTGGTCATCAACGATATTCCAGCATGAGCATGCCGAGATGGCAGCCGAACGCGGCGGGACCCAGCCGCAGTCGTCGGGATCGAGTTTCGCTGCCTGCTTCGAACGAGGCGCCACGAAATACTACCCTCGACGGCATATTCCAAGATGTTAGCCTTCCGAGATGGCAGCCGGACTCGGAGGTATCAAGCTGTCCGATTTGTGAGACAATTTTCAGCTTCTGGCATCGAAAGCACCATTGTCGAAAGTGTGGCCGCGTTGTATGTGCGGCATGTTCCCCTCATCGGATCACAATTCCTCGACAATATATCGTTCGACCACCTGAAACAACCCCTCCGCCGCCTGGCTTAGCGCCAACCTCTGGATCCAATGTTGTTGACTTGACAGGAGAGGACACAGTAACGAATCCCATCCTTAACCCTGCACTGGGGGGAGGCGAAGAAGTCCGTCTATGCAATCCTTGTGTACCAGATCCCAACCCCAATCCCCTGGGCTATGACGCTCTGCGACCACATGGTCACCGCTCTAGCCACTCCCTGTCTTCGACGATGGGAAATAATTGGACGGTATGTTTTCATAACTTCCTCTCTCGTCCTTCAACTCCAAGCTTATCAACTAATTGTTTAGGCCGACAACCGAAGCTCACGGCAGGGCCGGCTGACTGTTGGCGCGAATGATCGCCCTGCAGGACTGGGAGGACTACGCCACGAAGTTCAAAGAACGTTCCAGACATCATCAGTCGAACAGGATCCGAGGCAATCCACTTCAGCGTACCCGATATTTAGTCCCCCCCAGCAGACACAGCGTCCTTCGGCTGTTTCAGAACGAGATCTTTGTCCTATATGTGGGAATAGATTCCCACCACTAGACGACGAGCATCCAGTGGAGGCCCGTGAAGCCCATATTCGGCAATGCATCGACGGTTATGGAGTGAGTCGCGAATCTCCAGTTAGTCAAGGCCCACCGGAAGAAGCTCCCCCGCAACCGTCTCCTTCGATCGCTCGTATGCTGGCATTCACCGCGACAGAGAAGGACTGTCTTGGCGATGATGGCGAGGTGGCAGAATGCACGATTTGCATGGAGGATTATGAGGTTGGGCAGGCCCTAGCTCGATTGGAGTGTTTGTGCAAATTCCACAAGGATTGCATTGTGGATTGGTTTGGCCGGAAGGCTGAGTGCCCGGTGCACAAGGTGTCATAGGTGACTAGAATTGGACTGATAATGAGATATAGAAAGGGAGAGACAGAGGGTACTCAGAGTACTATGGCATTGTCTGATGTTATGTTTTGGCAAGAATATCAGAGAGGTGAATCTAGGCGTTCAAACGAGGCGGTGTTTGGTTCAGTTGGTGTTGCTGCTACTGTATATCTCCCAGATGATGATTTCACGAATTCGAACAAGCTTTGCTCTGTCATTAGTCTGTAGAGATGTAATCCTTACCATTCCCTTGATATCACAACAATATATACCCTATAACATCCTTCAATTGTATATCTTTTGTTGTTCGTATACTCCCCGGTCACGTGCGCTGACTCTCCGCGCCTTCTCTTTTGCTTTGATCCTTCAACTTCAACTCCTCACCACCTTAACTTCTCGTGGCGGCGAGTCAGATAAAATCACACCAAGCTCCAAGATTCCCCCTTGATTGAATTGGCTTATGCCAAGTCTCACCCCGCAATCTCCCACTCCGACTCTACCGCCCTGATTCAGCGAGTTCCACATCGGGGGTCGGTGTTTCTGTCCGCCGTCCTCCGAGCCTCTTCTCTGCCAGACACAAAACATCCACCGTGGGGGCCATCCACGCTTGACAGCTGTCAGCAGAACCGTTTCGCTCATTTCCAAGCTAATCAACTAGCTGGAGCTCCATTACTGCATCTCCCACTGTGCACGCTCCACAGGTCGATCAATTGCGCCCCGCCGGAGTCTCCGCATCGCAACATCGCAACGCCGTGAGATCGTGAGATCGTGTCGGCGTCTTTTTCGCCGCCCCGACCGACCCCCTAGCAGAAACAACCATGTCATCCGACTATCCGGAGCCCCCGTCGTACCCCCTAGCCGACTCGCACGGCCATGGCGCACCACTAGGGGATCAGCCTGGCTTGAACATGTCACACATAGCCGAGACCTCTGCCGAACCTGACGAACTCAAGCGGCCCCGCGCTTGCGAACCCTGTCGCCAATTGAAAGTTCGCTGTGACCCAGACCCAACGAATGGAAATGGTCCCTGTAAGCGCTGCGCCAAGGCGAATCGCCAATGCATCACTACAGCACCGACCAGGAAGCGCCAGAAGAAGACCGATAGTCGAGTGACGGAGCTAGAGCGGAAAATCGATGCCTTGACGGCCACTCTACAGGCCTCCCATAGCAAGGCCTTTATGGGCCCTCCTCAGCAACCTACTCCTTCCTCACACACGGAAATTGTTCCAAGTGGAAACAAGCGCAACCATGATGGATTCCTTGTCTCACAATATGCTCGCTCAGACAGTCCGTCTGCACAACAACTCCCCAAACCCCCAGAGCCTGTCCACTGGCGTGGCCCATTCGGCGGTCACATAGCGCCACCCAAGGACAGTGCAAATGCGTTTGCAGATGTGATCGATAAAGGTATCGTGGATGTGGAATCGGCCACTGCGGCATTCGACCGCTTTGTCAACCGTATGGCACCAGAGATGCCGTTCGTGATGCTTTCGCCTGAAACAACCATGGGCGATGTACGTCGCGATAAGCCGGCCCTCTTCCTGGCTATTATTGCTTCGGCAATTGGACCCTTTAAAAAGGATATCCAGCTTACACTTCTCAACGATGCTTACCAAATGGTCGCCGATCGCGTAGTAGTCAAAGGTGAGAAGTGTCTGGAGCTGGTACAAGCGTTGTTGGTATTGTCTATCTGGTACATGCCGCCAGATAAGTTGGAAGAGTTGAAATTCTATCAATTGGTCCACCTTGCCGTGATATTATGTATGGATATTGGCTTCAATCGTTGCCCCGGTGCGGAACCTAGGCCATTTGCGAAAATTCGGGAGCAGTTGATCAAGAAACCCGTTGGAGATCTTAAAGGCCCAGAAGCGAGACGAACGTGGCTAGGCTGCTATTTCATGTCGGTTCAGTAAGTATATCCCACTTTTAACTTACAACTTGTATGTATTCAAGTACTAACCCTGACAGAGTATCTGCTGCTCTAAGACGGCCCCAGCTTCTGAGGCGGAACGCTTATATGGATGAATGTGTCGAGGTCCTGCAAACACACCCCGATGCTCTGCCTAGTGACCGCCAGGCGATTTGGTGGGTGAAATTGGGTTTTATCATGGAAGACGCCAGCATGCAACTTCTTGGTGATGATGCCGAATCGCTTGCCTCCTTCTCGGACAGCAAGGTGCGGTACACCATTAGGGGGTTCTCTAACCAGCTCGCGCAATGGAGAAGGGATATTCCAGATGCGATATACTCAGGTAAGTCACCCCATATTCCGTCGTTATCGCGGCCTTGCTAATATCCTCAGACACCCTAGCGCACACCTACCATGTACTCAACCTCTTTATACATGAAACGGCGATGAGCATGGACAACAAGAATAATGCCACAGCCAAATCTCCTTCAGGAGATAAGCTACCGACAGCCGCCATTGCCCCACTCATTGATGCTCTGACAACTTGCATCCATTCGATTCATCATGCTTTCGATATCATTACGAATGTAAACCCAGAAAGACTCATATGTCTCCCAACTGTCGCACTAGCTCGAACATCGTACCCATTCGTTAGCTTGATCAAAATATACTGTCTCCTCACTTCCCCGGACAGTCGCATCGCCCAGGTGATCGACATGGAGAGTCTGAAGCTTGACTACTACCTGGACCATGTCACCAATCACTACCGAAAGGCTGCATCGCTGGATGGTGGCCGAGCAGCCGGAAAATTCGGGAATATAATTTCTATGCTGCGCAATTGGTTCGGCAAGAAAAAGGATAATGGACCCGCCCTGAGAGAAATATTTTCTCAAGAAACATCTGAATCTCACCAAGAAAAACAGCCCGTATGTATCGTCATCCCCAAAACAGACAGCAGTGCATTAACCATACGTCTAGATGAAAGGAAGCGCAACACCCCTTGAACTTCTCAGCATAGTTGCATCATCCGGCCAATCAAGTAAAGACCCCTCGGAAGTGTTCTCCCAACGCCAAAATCAAACAGTCTACACCCCCTCAACTCTTACCCCCGGCCTTCCACCAACGCAATCACCCAACCCAACCACTCGTCTAGACCCATTAAACCACAAGCCAAAACAGGAATCAACCTGGCCAACACCAACCTCATTCTCACCCTCCATCCACAACCCATCAATCTCATCAATGAGCACCGCAACAAACGACGACCCCAATAGAGCTTTCTACCAACAATACACCCAAGCCTACACAGCAGCAACACAACCCAACTCAATCACCTTCCCAGATATGCCAATGAATATGCCCATGGGACCGGTGATGGGAATGCCAGGCAACGAAATGGGAATGGATCCCAACGTTGATTCGAATTATTTCTTTGCGTTGGAGTCTATGATGGACGAGGGTCTTTTTACCTTCCCGCTGTCCTTTGATAATGCGTTTCAGTTCTAGTGTACCTTTTGTTTATGGTGTTTTGGTTCTTTGGTCTGTGACCTTTCTTGTTCTTGATGAGTCTCTACTCGGTGTATATACCCAATTCAAGGCGCCGGCGCTTGTTCGCTGGAATTTGTTGATCTCGACTTTGCGACTTATGTACTCTTGACTTTGATTTATTTCCCATAGAGTGAGGTGCAAGCTATTTAGATAGGCCTGATGGCAAGGTTGGTTCAAGTTGCATGGAATACTTTAACATCTATTTATCCGGCGCCAGACCAATTGGCACTTCACACCGACCCACTGTAGTTTTGCAGCCCCGATTCTAACGTAAATTATTCGGTGAATGAGCTACAATATTCATCCGGATTCTATAACTATCGTAAAGAAGGTTGCCATCTGTCCAATAACTATGCGCTCCGTAGCGCGCAAGAAGATCCGAAATTTAATGATTGGCTAGCAATGCGTATAGCCCAACCAAATATAGGGTTGGTTAGAGAGTGCCAGCTCATCGTACATGGCAGGTTTATTTTGATTGGTAGAATGAGCAGTGAGCTGCATTTTGCCCAGGGGCTGAAAGACTCCACCCTGACCGGAGTCTTCTCCCAGGAACTGCCTCCTATCTTCACTTAACAAAACGTCCCACAGCCCCCAGACAACGGCAGTGGTAGTGAAGTCATAACAGCCTAAGAATGTCTGGGGCTTCAGACCTTGTCCGTGGGACAAAGATTCGGGTGGAGTTCGACTCACAACTGCCAGTGACGCATCGACTGATTATCCAGCAAAGCACAACAGTGAGAAGGAAAGTCAGGCGGGATGCCTGGCAGAAAGAGAAGAAACTTGGTTCGGGTTCATATGGCAGCGTCTGGTTATATCGATGCGTGGATAATGAGTCGAGCCGGGTAGAGGCTGTCAAGTCCATGCGCAAAGAGCATCTCTCGACTGAACGGATTGACTTCTACAAAGAGCTGGATGCGATCGCACAGTTCTCTCTGCCGGAGGTTTGTATGGTCTCCGAAGAGATGGTGAATCGTTGAGCTGATTATTTGAAGTATCGTGGGCTATTCGTGGAATATCGCGGATGGTACGAGGATCCCAAAACTGTTTTCATCGCGATGGAGTATGTCGCGCATGGGGATCTATCTCGTTACCTTAAGAAGCCGCTGCCGGAGTCTGATGTTTCCGATATTGCATTTCAGATCGCCGAGGCTCTTGCATATTTACATAAAAACAAGTTTGTGCATAGAGATCTCAAACCAGAGGTGAGGCCCCGGAAAGCTGTGCATGTGTTGGAGAGTTCGATACTGATAGATATTCGGCCTTTTAGAATGTTTTTGTCATTCAAAAAGGACCGTCCTGGTGGGTGAAGATCGGCGACTTCGGTTTCAGTAAACGCATGAAGGAAGGCAGTGGACTTCATTCCATGGTAGGAACCAAGCGATTCGCCGCGCCGGAGATTCTTCCGGGCTATAGGCTACACATGAGTGACTCAAGTGATGCCTATTCGGAGAAGGTCGACATATGGTCACTTGGGGTCATGGTGTTCTACATGCTCTTCAATGAATATCCGTTTTCTCTCGATGGCGACCAAAAGAGTTTCAGGACCTATCTCCGTGGAGGGCCGTTCCCATTCCCAGAATCTACCAATATTCCGGTCAGTCAAGAGTGTCTTCGTTTTATGCAGTCAGCCATGGCTCCAGAGGCGGATGAAAGACCTTCGGCGATCGAGTCACTGCAGAGCAGTTGGTTAAAAAGGCACGCTGTGGGGTTGGCTGTTAGTATCACGAAGCTACAAATTACCACGGTTGCCCCCAAACAAGATGAAAAAAGGGCGAGTGTCACGCTGAGTTCGGTGGTAGATGTGGTCCATGACCAAGAGGCTGGTGAATCATCTAATCTCATTAGCTACCACGGGGCCAGCGTGGAGATCCCGTCTTTGGGCAATTTATCGCACTTGTCGTCGGACGACTCTGATGCTGAAGTTCCCCTCACAAAACACCCCCAAAGACCAGAATCTCAACAATCACGCAAAATAAGTGACTCGGACGTGGGGGCAGATGGACTAGTCGATGAAACTCAAGAAATTGCCGAAGACGAAATGAAAGTTTCATCGTTGTTCGAACTCGCCAAAACCAAATTGTACTCCAATGACCCGGCAGAAGCTGAACGTCTATTCCGCAAAGTTGCTACCACCCAACAGTGGACATTGGGCGAAGATCATAAAAAAACTCTTCAGACGAAATACTACATTAGCAAAGCTCTCGTGATGCAGGATAAGAATAGAGAGGGAGAAGATATCCTCAATGAAACATGGGAGAAACAAGCTAAGACTTTAGGGCCAGAGCACGAGGATTCCCTTAAAACCCTGAATGGCCTAGTCGCTGTTCTTCGTTTGAACAAAAAGTATCATGATGCAGAAGACCTACTCCGCAAACAGATGAGAATTTTCAGACGGATCCTGGGAGCAGAACATCGAGGTACACTTCAAGTTATTTACAATTATGGCGAGGTGATATTGGACCAAGGGAAGATTGACGAGGCAGAAGCCACTTTCCGAAAAACTCTGGCCGGCCAGAAGAAATGCCTGGGATCAAAACACCCAGAGACTCTTTCATCACTGAGGTCACTGGGTGAGCTGCTCTTCAACTCAAGAAAGTACGGCGAGGCGGGCAGAGTCCTTCAAAAGGCCGTCGAAAGAATGCGAAAAGTATATGGAGCATCACATCTGGATACCCTATATATGATGGAGCTGCATGGGAAAGCCTTGATGTTTTGGAAGGATTATGATCGCGCAGAGGTTGTCCTGATGGACCTTATTAACAAGAGGGTGCAGAATCCCCAGTGTACAACCAAAACCACAATCTCGATCATGGAGGACTTGCTCAGAATGCTCAAACTCATAGGAAAGGAGAGCCGAGTCATGGAAGTGGAAACAAAGCTCAAAATCCTTCATGAGAAAGAAGCCCGAAGGTTAATAGGCTGATTGATGAAGGTTGCACAAATAGGATTAAGAATGCTCTTCTTTTTTGATTCTCATGTTGTAAATGAACGATATGGGTATATAACTATTTCATCGTGAATTTCCCTGCCATGTATGAAGAATTCGTTGTTCCACATATGCCCATGGCCATCCATTCTCTCTTTCTGTACGGCGTAGTAAATCGAACAACAAATTTTGGGCGAGAGGTTCGTCTATCCAAGAACTGCCTATAAGGAGGGAAAGCAAGGTTAGCAAATCTTGGAACAGAATGGAGATGAAGATAGAAAGGAAGACGCACAAGCACACAAGGCATGACATGCCATAATCCGCAACGATGGCTCATCATCGGCGGATAGAGCAATGCCAAAGAGATAGTTGAGGTTGTCTGTAATTCCCGCCTGTGGATCCCATTAGTACAAGATTCAAACCACGAACTATCAATTTGATACTCACTTTAATTCCGGCCCGCTGCTCGGGTGAGTTTTCATAAACTTCAGTCTCGCGGATCAACATTAGGGCCTTGGCGAGACACAGATGTTGCATCGCGGTAGCTGCCAAGGTGAGACCAAAATTAGCGCGGACTCCACAACGCTTCCGGCACATCCACACGCACCGCGCAAAAAAAAGTCAACATATCTCAAACTTACAATGCCATAGACTTGTGTATAGCACGACGGGGAACGGCTTGCCTCGCGCATGATCGGGAGGCGAGATATGTAGTGGAACAAAAGTATCCGGACGACCTTGCTCCCATTCTAGAATTCTCTGCTTCAGAGCATTCTCACCCGCAACCCCCAAGTGACCGCCGTAATTGCGGCCCGAGACGTTATAGCAAAAGTCGATCGTCTCCGCGAGGATCCAGATCGCGCGGTTAACCCAGTCGCCGTCGCTAAGGACCGGCTTGGAGACCCACCACCGGCGCAGCCGGTCGTCAAAGGGGGCAAAAGTTAGCCGAAGACATTTATGGTACGTAAGTGCGAACTGGATGTCTTGAATTACGAAGACCCAGAAGGAGGCCGAGGCGAGGCCACCAGAGATCGCGCAGTCGACATGTGAACTGATGTAGACGGATCCTGCGAGGAGGTGGCGCTGCGGGTCGTTGGAAGGGGTGTGGGCTAGGAGTGTTGGGTTAGCCGGGGGAGTCACTTGTCGGAGATCGTGTGGGGGGAAGAAAAGTTTAGGATGAACGTACATGAGATTTGTTCGAAGAAGCGCAGGATGACGGTAGAGCTGAGAAGGATGTCGATGCCGATGTCGAATTCGGGTTTGTCGAGCACTGGGAGCATGATTGAGACGCAGCGCTCATGGTAACTATCTGCGACCTCGGGGGAGATCGTATTTGCTGTTCGGGATAGATGGCATGCTGATACTGCGATGCATGCGTAAAGCAGCAGTGGGCATCGGCTGGCTAGGTGTGCCACGTCGGAAGTAAACCGATGTTCCGGATCCCCGGCATCCAGCTGGTCATGTTTAGTTAAACTTGATAAGAAAGGTTTCCAAGGGTCACAAACTTACCCACGGTGCTAGGAACTGTTGGTAATGCCGAAGCAAGTAGGCCTCATTGATGCTGGCCAACCTTGCCTGCACAACGGGGGTAGTAGAGGAAAGAGGTGAATTTGCGGAGGTTGAACGTGAGCCACGAGAATCTGCGACGTAGAGAGGCACAGAATTGCTGTTACCAGGGACAGAGGGATCCATAGTTGACGATGATGTCGAACGAGCCTCTGAAGGTGATCGAGAGGCCGATTTAGGTTCTGTCACGGACACAACATGATACTCTGATGCAGTCTGGTCTGTCTCATCTTTGAAGGAATCTGTAGGTGTAAAGTTAGTTTGTTATGATCAACTTTTATTTTTATTTTAAATTTCTTTTCTTTTTTTTTTTTTTTTTCATGTTTTATTTGCCGACCATAAGATGAAAGTCTGACAAATTTTGTCTTTCACTTACATTCAGAGGACGTTTCAACCCAGACCTGATCATCCGGGAACGCTAGATCGCTCTCCCCGTATCTCGGGGGACCTTTTCCACGCAAAGACGGGTTCTGGCCGTGGCGAAAAGAAACCTCTTCAGATTTGCCGGGAGCCGGCACACATTCGCGGCCAGATCGCTGGCACCGCAGACATTTCGCTCCCGATTTGTCACCTGTAAGAAATGTTAGATTCCGCTGGCAAGAATAGATCGTGAAGTAAATAAGATCTTACATTTCAAATGGCGCAGCCGACAGGTGAGGCTAAACAATCAATTTCGTCAGTAATCTTGCGATCTGGCTTATTGTGGGCATCCGAATTTGCACTCACCATCCCCTCATCACGCAGCGACAGTAGCGAGGAGACACACGAAGAGGGAAGGTTTCCAGAAAGGAAACATAATTCGATCTTCGAGGCCCGAGGCCGCGAGATAAATAAAGACGCACTTCCCGGGGAACGGTCAGGCTACGATCCTGGATGGTTGATGGAGCACTGTTAATCAATATCTCAGGCGGAGAGAGTGGGGATCAAGAAATGGCATTGGTAGATCATAGCGAGTTTGCGTGGATTTTTTTGGAGTCCCAACCAGCCAACGCCCGGCCTGTTGGAGATTAGCTTCGAAGAGGAGTCAAGAATCCTCTATTCTTTGGCCCGCCGACCTTTCCTTAGTGTGGGTGTATTTTGGTCTTACTGGGTCGGGCGGGTTTCAAGAGCACGGTGAGCTTCATTCGAATTGGTCCTTATAGAAAAAGAGGCCCGCCCCGCAGGTCCCAGCGGTGGCCCGGCTTTCATTATGACTGCAACGCTCCCCACCCGCCCAGCGTTTTGACAGTCTCCTGCTAGATATGGTTGGTACGCCTGCCCCCACGCATTCGCAACAAAGTTTTGCAGCACCCCCCGATGGATACCGATCGTTGCCCGAACCAGCAAGATCTAGGAAACAGGGCATGGCCGAGACGCCGCGACAGACCTCGGGAACCCGGCAGGGTGAAAACAAGCGAGTCAAATACGGTGAGAAGTTCTATAAAAATTTTGACTGCGATGGCCGAGCCTCCATTGCTCTGATATGGGTCTTGTTTAGATCTATTAATTTTTTTCACATTTTTTTCTGTTCAGGCAAATCCTAGCGGGAGGTATTTAGCGGTATGTGTCAACACACCAATCATGGGAGAGCGGGACAAATTGATTCGGACTCGGATTTTGGAGATATGGGTCAAATTCTACGGAATACAGGGCTGGTTATCATAAGTTGTAGTATGTAATCATATTAAATCGTAAGATATGTCATGCTTAGTACAACTCTGAGGTGCATAATGCTGCAGCAACCTCTAAGCTTTGCGGTACATAATTAGCGTTCAGGGGCGTGAAGCTGTCACCCACTTGAACCGGATAATTTTAACAAATTACCTGGTTCAGGGGACGCGTCCGTCAAACGCCAGCCACAATCCCGGGATTATTTTTGAGCATTGTTCACTATCTGTTCATGCGGTTGCTGCGTGGGAGTGATTGTACCAAGTTTCGAGAAAGCAAAGCATCGCGACTATTGGATCGGCGACGCCGGGATCGACTTTTCGTACCTGACAAATCCCGCAAAAAAAAAGTTGGTGGCACAGGAGATTCGGTGGCACAAAAAACGCCGAGTGGGGCGAATCGAACGAGGCAATTCGGTACTGTCCGCGATTTGCTTCGGGTTTCATTTCGTTAGACCCGTGGATGGCACACTCCGGACCCGTCGAACCCTGTCGATCGTTGGGGGCTTGAGGACACATGAAGCCGATGCTGTGATTCGATGGAAGATGCAGACTGTTGGGCTAGAGATGCCGTGACGCGTCTGCAGCCCACAAAGTTAAATGAGGTCTTCCGGAGGTATATCTAGAATGGTGTGAGTTCGTCCGTGGACCGTGTGGGGAGGCCAGATGCCGAGTCTTTCAGCTGCCTGTTTGAGATGATGTGCCGAAAGTCAGCCAAAAGAGGTATCATTTTGAGAGTTGATAGACTCAATACTAGGGATGGATGAAGTTTATTCCACCCGCATTTAACGTTAAGCTGTTATTATTCGCCGTGTGAAGTCGGGGACCATTACAGTCAACAGATCTAGTAGTAAGTCCCAATGTAGATGTATATTCTGATGCTCCTTAGCATTACCCCTCAATAGTAGTATCCCTATTCTCTGCAGATACCCTTGCCATCACGCCGCTTGGTATACACTGCCTAGTACAGTACTAGCAGCTGGTCGTGACTCCAAGGGCACCCACACATTAGTAGTACCCCGCTATTTTCATATAAGCATCATGATACTAACTTAAAACTTGAAACTGTTTGAAGATGAGGCACCAAACGTACGCAACTTGAACTGCTACTAAGCTAGTATGTCTGGTTGCGTATGGCCACCCACTGCAGTTTGCCGATGATATAGAGTAGAGCACGTGTCTTTATGGTTATCTGCCACGCTGCCGTTTCCAAAGATCGCCCCTTCCGTTTTCGTGTGTTTGTTTCCCAATGGGAAGGCGCGAAGGCGATAAGCGGGGGAGGTCAGGTGACAACCCCGGATTCCTGATTTTGAAGCTCTGCCCGTTCTGACCTCATCGTCCATCACAATTTCAAATGTCCCGTTGAAAAGCTCCTTCTGGATGTCGCTTAACCGCATCTCTTTCCTGGAGGGATGGGAGCGAAATCCCGCCGCCTTTTGGCGGGGACGAGCGGAGGAGTCGGGTTCCACGCGCTCTGAAGAGTCCGACGTGGACCAGGACCAGGACCTACCAGAATCGCTCTCATCCTCCTTCCCCTCCACCTACAGCAGACTCAATTTCAATCCGTATGCTGGCCCCGCCTGGAGCGAGCGCGGCGACGATCGCGATGATCGCTCATTGCCCAGTCTTTCCCCCACGACGACGCGGGACAGTCGTGCGGAGCGGGGGTGGGCACTGGGGTCCGTGGCAGTGCCCGAGCCCAACCCCAAACCCAAGGACTGGCTATCGGAAACTACCGGCGCCTTTGAAGTGAACCCCGCTAAGCGTGTCGGTATGCCGAATCTCCCTTCTACCAACGGAAACTGATTGATCCGGTACATTGCGTTACTAACACACCTCCAGTCCAGGTTTGCTTGGCCGTAGTGTATTGCTTTCTCTCAGCCGGTATTGTTTTTGGCTTTGCAGCGTTGAAACCCATACTTATCAGTGAGAATGTTTATCGAGAGTTCTGTTCCCCGGCAGAAATTGAACAGAATGTCCCCGTCTGCGACGGGCAGGAAATTCGGTAAGCCGCAATCTCTCAGTACATCAAACATCTTTCGCGCTTGGGCTTACATCTATGTCTAACTATAGGTTGAATTTGATGTTCACGATTGCCGCAGTTGCAACTAACATTTCTGCTCTTCCTGTGGGAACGATTCTAGATTCATGGGGGCCACGAATCAGTGGAATTATTGGCAGCGTGTTCCTCGCTATCGGTGCTACCATATTCGCCTTCGCCCATAAACTCCCCTTCGACGGATATGTCCCGGGATATCTACTCCTATCATTGGGAGGGCCGTTCATTTTCATTGCATCATTCCAGTTATCGAATACATTTCCCAAGCACTCAGGGCTGATTCTTTCAGCATTGACTGGTGCCTTCGATGCATCCAGCGCAGTATTCTTAATATTTCGTCTGGTGAATGAACATACAGAGGGCTTTATATCGATACAAAAGTTCTTTATAGCCTATCTCATCGTCCCGATATGGATCGCCTTGGTACAACTGTCTATAATGCCCGTCACGTCATACAAAACAACTGGCGAACTAGTTCAACACGCGGAAACTCAAATAACGGAGGAAAGAAACGACCACATTAACACGGCAATTCAGGATCGTGACGAAAGAGAACAACGTCATTACCGCCGCGTTCACCGACAAAGCATCGTCCACAAAATCCAAGACCTTCTGGATGATGACACAGCTTCTCTGATCGATTACACAACCTTCAGCAATCCAACTAGTCCCCATCGCGCTCTTTCTCCGCGATCCATTCCTTCGAGACCAGATAGTCCCAAAATCACATCGGCACCACCGAATGTACCGAACACACATACCAGCGGGGTCTGGGGGGTTCTACATGGTCAAAGTGCTCTTTCGCAGCTGAAGACTCCATGGTTCATACTAATCACTATCTTCACTGTTCTCATGATGCTAAGAATCAATTATTTTGTGGCATCACTCCGTGCGCAATATACCTATCTCCTGGGTTCATCTTCGCAAGGTCGATACATCAACTCTGTTTTCGATATCATGCTTCCGGTCGGTGGTCTATTTTCCATCCCTTTCATTGGAACCTTTCTCGATACACTCCGAACACGCACCGTTCTCGCGATTCTCGTCTCCACCGCCACGATAATTGGCATATTAGGCTGCATCCGGCATAGCATTGGAGCAGCCTACGCAAACATCATTCTTTTCGTCCTTTACCGACCTTTCTACTACACGGCCGTATCGGACTACGCAGCGAAGGTGTTCGGATTTCAAACCTTCGGGAAGGTGTACGGTCTGATCATCTGTCTTGCTGGCATGTGCAATTTTGCGCAAGCTGGACTTGATGCGCTTACATTGAAAGTCTTTGACGGGGACCCAGTCCCTGTCAACGCTGGCTTGACTGTCATAGTCGCTGCTGTTGGTGCTTCGTTGGTTGGGTTTGTCAGTTGGAAAACGAATCTGTTGCTCGGCCCTGCGATGAGCGAGACTCAACAAGACCATCCTGGTGTGATTTCCAGAGACTGGGAGCGAGAGCCTCTCTTGACGAGGTCCGGGAGCATCGAGGGGGGAGGGCAGAGAGCATACGGTGTATAGTGTTCCTGCTATGGTCTTTGCTCTCAACTGGCTCGGTTCCAATAACCAGATACTACTAGTATGATAGTGGTACAGTGCCTAGTAACAAGTTTGATACCACTCTAGAGTCTCCAAATATTGTTACAGATCAAGTAACCCAATAGGAAACCAGTTAGCTACCTAGTAATATATAGTATGAGGATTGGATCGGTTTAATACGACTTCGGGTCCGATGTATCATACCTTTAGGATAAACTCGGACAGCTTGTCATCAATAAAGAGCGCCCTCAAACCTCTTCCCAGCTACTACTGTACATAGGATTGTCCGAGTCAATACGACACACTACCAGTCACCTAATCGGGGGCCACTGATACATGATAACCTACTAGGTAGAGGACGATTTTGAATTTTTGAAGATTGATGGTATATTTTGAATAAATTTTGGGCAGTAGCTCATAAGATTGTGACATCAATGCTCCGAGTCCGCTCCGGGTATCTGTTCTGGTATCTCCGCGGTTTATACAGATGAAGTGAAAACAGCCTTTGTACATTTCCCTTCCCTCCTTTGTTCAAGTGTTCCTTGATGACATCTCCGACTCCTGTATTACATCCGCAACGACCTTTTCGGATAGTGACCAGCCACCTCCGTTCTTCCGAGTGATCCCATTCAATATGCGCCGCGCCTCTTCCCCGATGAGATTGACATCAGCGCCATGGGATAGCAATTGTCCGATCACCTTGACGTGGCGCTGATCCGAGTGTCGCTTCGAATGTTCGATGATTCTCCGAAGAGCTTTGATCGCCACTGCCAGGGGGGTAAGGCCCGTTCTTTGCATCACATTCACCCTGGCGCCATTTTCCAAAAGTACATTCGCCACGGAGGGCCAGCCTTCCCGTACGGCATGCATAAGCGGGGTTCGAAGAACGAGGTCACGCGCCTCAATATTCGCCCCGTGATGAAGCAGAATGCGAACAGTCATATCTTGACCCCTTGACGCGGCTAACGCCAATGCTGTTCTGCCTTTGTGGTCTCTGTGCTCGACTTCGGCACCCCTTTGCAGAAGGAGTCGCGCCATGCTGCCATCGGTTGTTTTGAAGGTATTGCATGCGTTTAGGAGTGGCGTTCGGTCCATCAGGTCGACTTCTTCAATCCCCGCGCCGTTCTCGATTAATAGCTCTGCGCCTGTGACAAAATCGGAGAATGCCGCGGTGTTTAATAAAGGGGTCATGTCAAAGGCTGTGCTGCAGATGTTCAGGCAGGCCCCGTGCTCCAGGAGTAGTTTCATGACTACCAGGGAGGTCTCGGTTGTTTCATGATATGCCGATCTGGGTGAAGGGATATCCACGCATAATCGCAAGGCATTGTCGCCGATGTTGCTAGTCGCAGTGACATCGGCGCCATGCTCTAACAGGATGCGCACTGCACGATCGCGACGATGATATACAGCATACAGTAACGGTGTCAGACCACGATAGTCTCTGTGCTGGATATTGGCGCGGCGGTTGAGAATACATTGGAGGGATTCCTCATTGCCCAACGCGGCGTAGAATAAGGCGGTGCGGCCGAGATTATCCTCGTGCTCCACATCAGCACCGCCAACAAGCAGAGCCTTTACGACATCATTTCGGCCACCCTGTAACGCCAAATGTAAAGGGAGATCGCGCGACGCAGAACCTGATTCTGACTCAGGTTCTGATCCCGATCTAGCCGCAGTTGTAGTCCCCGCAGCCGGTCCAGATCCAGCTCCAGCTCTGCCCACAGCAGGATTTTGGGACTCCTGATTCAGCCGAGGCTTCTTCCGGCCATCAACCCCACGAGACTCAGACTCAGACTCGGCCAGCCCATCTTCGACAGTCCGCTTGAGAGTCTCCATCAGCTCCGGCCCCATTTGAAGCCCGTCATGAGCCCGTTCTGACAAAGGCGTGCCTGGGACAGAAACAGTCGGCAAGGACAACGTTTGCCGCCCCGCGACGGTTAGACAGCCGCTAGCCGCTTCGGGAGCGGGGAAACTCGGGTTCGGCTTCGGCCATTTCGGGGGCGATTTGCATCGGAGCCATTTCCAGCAGTAGGGCATGGGGGGAATAGTGTTGTATATGCAGGCAGATGGGCAATATAGTATAGCAGGATCTTATATAGCATCGAGGAGTTGAGGTTGGGTCAATCGGATGATACGCTAGCAGCTGATCCTTCCTGGTGGCGTCAACGTGCATATCCGCGTGCTCAGCCAAGAGGTTAGTAATATGTCAAGTGAGTAGCGACCGGGGGCGGAGTCAGTCATGTATTAACTTGAGATGGATGGCCTGGGAGTCAAATCACGGGCTAGACTGGTATCTGCGACTGGAAGGCTGCTACGGAAATCAAAGCATCCTGGGATTCTCCTCGGCGGGAGACTAGCGAGTACTTGAGAGGGTATATAGGTCATCCAGTAATGGAGAAAGGATTCAAGTTGAGAGATGACTTCATTTGAGTGGAGATTCTAGATCGATCACCTATTCACCTATTCATTGAAAGTGTCACTTTTTGGAGGAAACGGCCATATCTGGGTTGCAGCATCAGAGTCCATATCCTCGCTCACCGTTTTCACAAAATCCTCGTGTAGCGCCTGATTAACCTTCAGCTTGTCTTCCCACTGATCGTTGACAACCCACCCATCACTATTCATGGAAAGCTTGTCCCGCACGATTTCTGCCACATCAAGCGAAGCCATAAGCATATCATGCTGCCGGTTGTGTCTCTTAATTTCGTCATCCGTGACCGAAAAGGGACAAGCCCCCGGTAGTTCGAGTGCAGACCAACTCTCGAATAAGTCGTAAAGTGAGATCTGGAATGGGGCCAAGCTACCGCTATCACCGGTGTTATATATCTGGCAACATTCAAACAGACGCCAAAAGTGCGGTCCATGTGGTTGACATCGTCCATTTTCTTTATTTCCACGCGTCGCTTCATCTCGTAGTATTTTGCTCACGAAGCTTGATTAAGTTCGTCAGTGACTTTTTTTTTGTTCCGAGGGACTCAAGGTATCAATGTCGTCCGGGGCACCGTAGGTATGGGCACCGTAGCAGTAGAAAGCAGGCTGCGGGAGAAATTTTGGGATGTCAGTCTGTATGAATAACGGTAGAACTTGACATCCCTGCCAACCAATATACCCCTCAATTTTGGTAGGATCATCGGGCAAGACATAAATATCACTCAAATCCATCTTGGTATGTCGTAAGATAGGGTCTGCTACATCAAGTACACGTGGATCGCGCGAAAGAATTGGTAGCACTCTTTGTGTCTTTTTGAGCAAGTTTTCATATTCCTCGGTCGATTGGGACTTGTAGAAATTCTTGAGACGCCTTTCAATATCCGGTCCTGCGTTGGGATTTGAAATATCCTCGAATTCCCGTTTGGGGAGTGAATCTCCCCATTCTGCTAGAGTCACCCCTACACAAAACAAAATCAAGGTTACAAGTTATTTCAATCAGGAGTGTTTGTGTTGATGGGCAAATCTGCTTACAGGAACCACAATTCTCGGCCAATGGCTGCCTACCATCCTTAGTCGGTGGACACCACCACCTTTTGTCGCAGGATGGGCCAATGCAGAAGTATCCATCTGGATCGAGCTCCGATGGCAGTGAGTATTGATGATAAGGACTCGGAGGGCTGGGGCTGTGGAATTAAAGAGGCCCTGATGCTGGGAACTTGAGACTGGCAAGCTCCATTTCCATCTCCATGATTTGATCGATTATCTTCATTTGATCTGGAATGCTCATAGAGTTCCACTTGTCTGACAAAGGAATGCCCTTCATCTTCTCCATGAGGATGTATTCTGCACCCACCGGATTGTCAGCATCAATCTTAGCGCCGTAGAGTGTCGGAACCCGAATCGATGTCTTATAAGACACTAAGGAAATGTCAGTGAGGCAACAGGTTGAAGACTTGTGATGTTGAAAACATACAAAAAGGGAGAATGACAGCCTCAGAAGTCGTAGTCAATACCGCGGGGCCGGAAACTGGGCATTTGATCTTTGCTATGAGCAGCTCCCCCTCGTCCATGGTAAGAAGGAGAACCCGGTTATTCAAAGACGGTAGTTTATCCACTTTGACAACTCGAGTTCCATTGTCAACGGCTTTAGCAGCCTCGCGGCAAAGTTCGTGGACATCAAATTTGACGTAACGTAGCTCTTGATGACTGTCATCCCCGAGTAGCCATCGACCTTCGGTATATCGAAAGAGTTCATCTGATGTAATTTTGATGTCAGGAGATTTACGTCTTGTTATCTTGTGAGAGCATCCGCGATGCAGTCTGACTGCGGCAGCCTTGTGAAAGCCATGATGAGTAGCAGCTCGACTCCGGTGCGGCGCCAAGGTCAGAGATGAAGATCTGGAGACAAATCGAACTGAGCTTCGTACACAGGCCCGATTCCACATTTCGAACAGCCACTGGCAGTTCTGGCACACTCAAAGATGGGAGAAGGAGAGTTGTTTAGATGGGAGATTTCCCAAGATGAAATTGAATGGGATGAGGCAAGAGCCCTCTGGCCAGGCTACACGTGACCCTCCTCGTAGCCCATCAAACCCTACAAACGACCTGGAAAATGGTTTGAAATGAAAGATAAGTTCATAAATTTAGTTTGATTCAGCCTGAAATTGTGTGTAATCATATTCATAACTCATTGGCGCGTGGAGATACCGCGACTTGCCAGACAGGGTTGGGCGCGAAGTCATATATGCAACCCATAAAAACTGTAAACACCACATCTATTCTAGTTTATTATTTTTACGCACCCTCACGCTCGAATATAGCCGACGTAGGATCCCAGCTGAAGAGATCACGATCACAAGTTTCGGACATGAGATCGCCATCAGCCATCAGCATCCAGTCAAAGTCTGCATCAGGTCCCAATCCCGCACTAGGCTCACTACTAATAGTACCAGCGGATCCCTCAGAGTGCATCGGAATGGACCTTGACTTTGAATCAAGAAGAGAGGTTCGTGAGCGTTTGTTAGGCGGCCATGTTACACCATCTGCCCGTCTATACATCTTTCCCGAATGGGTTCTCAGCTCCCACTGATGCTGCAGGGTAACGAGCAGGTCCTTCGCACGTCTTGCATTCATCCAGGAGAGTGAGAACTCATCCAGTGCCCGGAAGCATGTTCCTAGGTGGGCGACTATATGGGCTTTTGAATGTGATGGGTAATTCGAAACGGCAGCGAAGAGCAGGAGCAAGACAGCTGAAGAGGTTATTGAGACTGCCTTGACGTTGATGCGGCGTAGCGTGTATCTTGTCTCGTAGAGAACGAGGATTTTGGCAATGGCAATGGCGGATTGGATGCACATTTGTCGCGCATGTAGGTAGCCCGGACCCTTTGGAGGTTGTGGTTGGAGATAGCTTTTGGACATCCAGGGTCGATGGGAGTAAATGATATTCTGGTGATATTGCATACTGTAGGTGATGGGTGAGATGATAGCTTCTCGAGTGTATGTAAAGTGGCTCCAACTTACTGTAGTAGTAGCACATGAGGAGGATAAGGTGATGTGTGGTCGTTTAGATCGATTCGTAATGGTGGCGGCAGCTTAGCTTTCCATTTACAGAGCTCCACCACAATCTTTTCATTGAACTCTTGCAGAGAGACTTTATCGATCTTTGATGTTGTGTACCTAGATGTTTTTGGAGTTTGATGAGTGAAGTTCGAGATTTAGGCAGATAGTATGGTGATCTTACAGGACATATCCGCAGGGCGCCATGATTTCACACAGCGAAACGAGCTGTTGACTGACGAGCTTCGTGCAGTCAGATCCCTCAAATAACCGGCCCAAGGATGCGGGAGTCTCGTATGGTATCCAATTACGAGATGTGTCACAATAAGGCTGAAAGGGCTTGCCAACCGTAACATCGTCCATGTTTGTGCGGAATGGCCTGCCTAGATGGAAACCCAATTGACTATAAGGCGTTAGTTGCAGACCCGACGAATGATAGCTTTCTCAACTCACTGGTCTATAATATAGGCAGCCCAGAAAACGGTCCGGCGTAGATCCGCATCGGCAGCAGAAATGACTCCTTTCGCAATGTGTGAAGACATGTCGATATGTAAGGCCAAATCGAAGGCAAGTCGGATTGCCATTCCTGGTCAAAAGTTCAGAGTTGATAAAATAGCGTGATCATTACATAAACCTACCGCTATAAAGCCACCCCCGACAATCCATCCCATTACCAATCTCATGGCTGCTGAGGATAACCATCGCCTGAACAGTCGCCACGCTTGGGAAGTCCAATTCAGCTTCAAGCAGTGCGCGGGCACGATCTCCGAAAAAGTCGACCAAAGATTTCGGAAAGGTGACAAAGCTTGGATGAAATCTCGTTTCGAAAGCACTGCCAACTGCACACCTGTTTTGTCATTGTTAGATACTTCGTTATGTTCCAACAAGCTGCAACAACACCCACATCGCGTTCCGTAGAGCCTCAGAATACAAAGACGTGTCCTCCATGGCAAACCATTTCTCTTTGGCATCTTCGTAGAGATTCCGATCAACGACATGACACGAGGGATCCTGCCAACTAAAATACAAATTTATCAAGTGTTCCTCGAGGTCCGGAGGGACTTCTCTGTCAGCGTCGACTCGATCGGGGCTATGCAAATCATATCCATGAACTCGGCGATGGGAGTCAAAGCTATCGGAATGTGGCATGTCCCGCAGGTTGAATGTGGATGTTGGTCCGAAGAAGTGAGTTTTCCCTCCCCGTCCAATTCGTAGAGTACCGACTCTGTCGGAAAGGTCATCGATAAGACCTTCGATATCAGCTGTGTTGCCATGTTCTTCGACCAATGTCGAGCCATCATCGCTTGAAGTAGAGACAGAAGTAACGGCAGGTTGTGGCATTCCATCTAAGTCCAGGCCTAAGGCATCGCGTTCCGAAGTGGATTCGATGAGCTGGTGTAGGTCGGTAGGTGCAGGCGCTGCCGAGCCTCCAAATTGCAGATCCAGGTCCCAGTTACTGAGAATACTGTCTGGAGTATCTGCTGGTGAGCTCGTTTCTCTGGGAACTGAATTCGGGTCTGGTAAGGGAGAAACGCCGGGACCTGTTGACAGCAAGTTTTCCCCCGCTACATGGTCGGCTACGCCCACTGGCGGAATTGTCGGAAGCACACTATCTTCTGGGGCAGGGTATGGTGACCTTTTGTTCCCAGAACCTGTGGTATCCAAAATAGGATCAATCGGTGCAATTGGTGGTAGTTGTTGCTCACGCATAGGAGGTTGCTCGAGGTTGGAAGTGGGTTTAGCCGGACCAAGAGCATCCAAGATCTCCTTCAGGGCCATATCCCTGTCCTGTGGAACTGAGGGAGGATGGAGACCATTTTCTGAAATGAATTCACAGAGCTGATCAACTCTTGCGATCAGTAAGTCAATCGCTATTCGAAGAGGAAGCCTGGTATATCCGGTCAGTTACGACACTTCACTTTTGGTTGTGGCGGGTCAACCCAGTCGAATCTGAATGTGCGCCTACTTTCTCTTATCAACAGTGTGGTAACTGCAGCTCCGGCTCTTGCTTTTGCAATTTGAACATATCGGTTCGCCACCGTCGCACTATTGCTGGTTCTTAATTGATGAACTTCGGCGGCCGGCCCGTTGGAATCTGGGGTTTACCTTGACCTTACTCTCCCGACAAGGAACACATGCCATCGAAGCATGCTTCCTTCGGTGAGCTTTTGGTGGCATGATTTCGATTTATATCGTATCACCACATAGCTAACGGATGGAGATATTTTCGAGTCTGGGGGCGGAGGGGATGCGGCGGGGGGTTCGCGGGGAAGCAAAGAGTGGCGGGGGCAGAGAGACCGATAAAACCGTGCAAGGTCGAGTGAAAATTAGTATATTTGGATCCACTTAGCTTCCATTCTCCGGTATATTCAATAGAGTCTGAGAAAATGATAGGTAGTTGCAGCATGCAGCACCACGTTTCTCTCATCTCGCCAGACCTAGTGCCAAGATTTTCTGTCGGTGATTGAATTCCGAAAGATTGGTGGAGATGACAATATGCCCCATTTTCCCCCCAAATTTTTTTGACAGGCTCATCTCTTAGCCGTTACCATTCCTACGTGTTCCAACAGCTGAAGAGTCTAATTCAGGATCGGTGTGAAGGTCATATTTGAATCTGAGACCATTCCGACTTTTTTGTTGGCTCAAGACCCTCTGCAGATTGGGAAGACAACTATCACGTACTAGGACTAACTACGAGGGTTTATTCATCCTGAGAGATTTAGCGTCTTAGCCTTACTCTAGATCAGCCCCATGTATATTGATCCTTCTCGACTACATATTATCCACCTTTCTAAAAATATTTGCCCCGTATTCATCTCACGGTAGCCATGCGAATTTGAATAGAGTTGCGAGAGACATTCGAATGAGACAACTTCGCTCTGTGTGTGAAGACGAGATCATTAGTAAGAATGTTGTTTCTTGCAATAAATTATTTATACGGGGTATATATTCTATGTATAAGTAAGACCCATATCTGAAGAACGGGTGTAAATGAGACACGCTATGGTTGAATGACACAAGGAAAAGCGTATATGAGAGAAAAGGACACGCCGAGATTATTTTGTGCAAATCCGGCACGACCACCTTGAGGCCCTAGTCATATGCAACATGGATCTGACGGCTAACCAAGATATCGGCTTGTCCAGGCCGCTGTCCATTTTCCAAGATATCCTTTTGGCTTTCTCCGTCGCTCAGGCTACCCTGCCCGTGGTCAACCTCTGTGGTAGTATGGTTGAAGTTCTTTCCGCTTTCAAGCTCATAGTTGCGCGAGAACATTCCACCTCCAGCGTTACGGGAGCCGCTGATGCCAGCCGAATTATGGTAGTTCTTGTAGTCGGATGTCTTTCGGTCGCGGAGGACGCGGAATAGCGGGCGAAGAGTCGCGATGTTGCTGACCATCATGCCCATACCATTCTCTGCGAAGCCCCAGATTACCACATTCGCAACTTGGAAGAGGTAGTCCTCTTGACTGGTAAGGGCGACCGTGTATTTGAGGCGGATACATGCTGATAGTGAGGCGCTGTAAGTGAATAGAATGTCAGTCAATGTCAGAGTATCACCATAATATAGGGCAACGAACAAGATTCCAAGACCCATCAACCCGATAATGGAGATTTTAGTATTGCGGTTAATCTGCACGTGCCAAAGCAAAGGTACAGGCCTGTACTCATGTTAGACTTCCAGTTGTTGGGCGAGTTTTGAAGTGCTGAGTTCTTACAGGAAAGCAGTTACCCAGTCGGTCACGATATTGACGGCGGTACATGCGTAGTAGACATCGGCGAGAACATAGCTGGGTTGGCAATGTCCGCCATTCGCGAGGGCCTTTGGATCCCAGGCAGCTCTGAGATTAGATTAGTATTTTTTACCAGGGAAAAAATGGAATATTCCATACTCAACGGGGATGCAGTTGATCAGGATAAAGATCAATGCGATGATGTTCATCGTAACGAAGAAGCCAATGACGACGTATTGCACGTAGATATATACTTTCCTTCCTTCTGCCACGCGAATCAACATCCAACTGATGCTTAGTTTAATCGGGATAATAGCAGAGCAATAGCCAACTTCGAAAATTAAGAAGAACTAGTCGATTGGAATGAGTATCATCCGAGATTGGTAGTAATTATGATCGAAAGAACACTCACCTTTTGTGCCTCGGCTTGGTATTTCTCATTTCCAGGCTCGCTAAGTGTAGTATCACGAGCGCCAATTCCATTGAATGCTCCCCCAAGACATCCGGCTACAAGCACGAAGAACGGTGCCTATTGAGTCAATTAGAAAAAGCCTTCTAGGCTGAGGAGCAGGGCCACGAACCAATGCTGCCGTCATGATCCAGTCTTCAGGTCCCCATGATCTCCGGCTCAATCTGCAGTAGACACGCAAACCGTATGTTAATAGACCCAACGTCGTCAATAAAATTGTTGTGGCTGCCAGCCCTGGTGCTGCATCGGCGTAGACGACCATGGCGCCGTCGTATTAATCTCAGCCCTCAATCGGCCCTAAAATGCTTGTCCCGAATCGATATTAATTGTTCAAACCCATCGACCCCGACTGTTGAGTGGGATGGAGTAAAAGGAGTGGAATTTTACGGGGTAAGCATTTCATATTAATATCCACCAGATGTCTGCTGGTTTCGATGGAGGCTGTTGGCGTGCTAAGCTAGCGTGGTACTCTAGTAGGCGCGAACAATTGGCGTGTGGCGATGGTCGGTGGGGGAAACGTGAGAGATACGAGGCTCAACCAATATTACGGCAGTTCTGATTTGTGGCCGGCTTCTGTTTGACGGCTCTGACACTTCGGAAAATCCCCTTGACCCTCAGTGGAGCATCAGCTCTAGACCTCGGAGATGAAGAGCCATGATCTCCGCGCCTCACCAACCAAGGCCGTTTCTGCTCCGTCCATGGTTAGCAAGCCACCTCAGCCACTTACTTCAGAGATAGCGGAACAGCTTTGAGACATATCAAGCGCATTCCCTGCACGGAGTAGATGTTCTCGTGCGAATTCTTCATCGTGAACTTTATTCAAGTTTACCCGGCCGTCAGCTGTCAGTGTCAAACTCAGCCCTGACAGACTATTTCGATTTGTCTCAATAAACTGCACACACCCCCCGACTAGAGATGCATAAAAATGTCAACAAGCGCATTGTGCTCCAGCTAGTCCAGGAAGTCCCAATTTTCAGCAAGGCGTGCCAATCAGCCATTCCAATACCTTCACCACATTCAGGAAAGCTCGAGATCGACACGACCCACCCAACGGAGAAATTTTCAAACGAGGCCCTCCGTGAAGGCCCACCACTTCTCTTCCCCCCTGCATAGAAGACTAGTTATTGGTTTCTCCGAACTGGAAACAGAAGCGGGTTGAGCCATGGGAGGGACAATGCGCAGGTGCACGCACAGTTCAGAGGTGAGGATCGTGATTCTTTCCGCTCGATCGCCCCCGATTCCCGCGATCTGCCCGATGTCTCGATGATCGTAGAATTTAGAATTAAGAATACGGAGTGTTTCTTGCAGGACTGAGTCAGTATATCGATAATTAAGAGTACTAACGATTCACCCTTATTTCGACGGGGGTGTTTGTGAGCGGAGTTCTCCCCGTGGAGCCCAACCCTGTAAGCCCCTTGCAGAGGTCTGTTCTCGAAGCCTGAGTCCTAGCGTGGTCTCGGCTCTCGAATTACGTGGAACCAATCTAGAATCATCTCGCTTAAGCGGCTCGCCAACGGTCCTCCCCGGTGCCCTGTACTGATTTTGTGAGCTTCGACCGCTAGTGTCCCTTTTCCGATGCAATTTATTCGTTTGATCTGCAGGTCCTGGTCGATCTTTATTTATCTATTTATGTAGTAGCTCCTTTTGGCCTATTCTGTGATTCCATCGGGATGCTCCGAAAGAAGAGTTATAGGGAGTCAGGTGGGCTGACGCTATCATGAGAGAATCACTCCTGCGTCTTGTGCCATCGACAGTTGGGTGATTGTTGGCTGATGTTGAAGTACATTTCATGTAGTTGCCCTATTAACAATCCCCTTTAGATATGTGAGTCATTGCGCAAGTTCAAGCCCGAGCAACGACCACAGAGGATGCGAGCATTGAAAGAATGGAGTCTGGTTTTGACGGAGATAGTACTTTCTGCGATGGGCTTAATAATTCTTACTCTCAGTAATATGATTGAGGTTATTCTCAGCATAGCACTTCATCACGTGCTGCATTTCTGGTTCAAATTGCGACTTGAAGTTCTATCAATGCGGAGAATCATCAAAGGAACCGGGATAATCAAGTAAAGACCCCCGGGGAGTAGATATCACGTCAGCATCAAAGATCGCAAGTCGGTAGATATAGAGACTTGTAGCAAAACATCAAGATCCCAAGTCCGATATTGGACTATCATGCAAATCTCTGTTTCTGTTTGTATCGGGCATGACACAATGGGTTCCATTAGGCATTCACTCGTATATCTGTATATCAGCCTGAACCTGCCCGATGAGTTGCATCTGCGTGCTCAATGCAAAACATTGCGCAAATACCCTATATGACAGACATGATATACCACGTGGAATATGTACCGGATAATATATTCTGGCATCTTCAAATATCCAGGTGGACATGATCATGGTGATATTCAACGATATATATTTTGCTTAGGTATTCATATATATATTGTGTCAATACTAGCCCAACACTGAACTTGAAACACGACTGTCATGCACTCCAGCTAAATCTGTGCCTAATCAAGTCATAGGCACTAGCAGGTACAAATTGAAGTTCTTAAAATACCACCAATAATATCTCTCCCCTGTATATATCCTATACTATACTAGTATATCATCTGTTATGTCAAGGGTTATCCCTGATCCCGTGACTGCTGACTCCTTCCTCCTGACGACGACAGCTGAGCTTCTCACCTCACCTCACTTCTCTCACCACTCACCATCACACATGAACCCACTGCCGCTATTCGCACTTGTATCCCGATCGGTTGACTCACGGTCACTGACATTCCGCGGAGTCATCCATTGGCGACTGGCCATCTAATCAGTCACCTCCCCCGCAGTGGGTCCATGTGCCTATGCCTGTGCCTGTGCCTGCCTGACCGCCCCTCGCTGCCTGGGGATGATTGATCACTTGGCCTTGTGTCTTTATTCGTCGTCGTCTGCCCCCTGCGATGCCCAGCAGCTGGATTCCTCTATTTCTGCATGCTCTTCCAACCCCTCCAGTCCCCATATTGCCATGTCTTCCGCGGCGAACTCCTGGGGGACCCTGATCAATCCTGACAAGAGCCCGACGCCGTTGTTGGAACAGCTATGTCTGGGGATTGCCCAACTTATGGTACGCCCACTCTTTGAATTTGAAGGCGGCCCCATGTTCGCAGATCCCACGGTTCGCATGTTCGCATGCGCCCCTCTCCGTACTACTGGTACTAACAGTCCTTTCATAGTCTTCCTTCGACTCTAGCGGAACCCCCGATCTCACCCCCGACAGACTTGCTTCTTTCTATCGCCAGGTTGGCGGTAACTACGATTCACTCTTTTTGGAGACAAAGGCACAGGCGCTCTCGTTTATATATCAATCCGTGGGATGTTTTCACAGCCTTCGTCCGTCCAGTAACCCATACGAACCACCCTGCGTGCCTTCACTGCTCCCGCTCGGCTTTTTGCGATGGCAGACAATACAGCTTTTGATGGATCCGGACGAGCATTCTCGCTATTTGCAGAATGCGGTCAGTCAGTGGGATATCCCCGATGGGAAAGGAAACATCTTCCCAAAGGAAATACCACGAGATGCATTCCCATCCGAGCCAGACCCTGAAATGCTCCGGTGGCATGAAGGAGTCTGTCGCAAGCTCGAATACGACTTCGTGAAGAGACAAACTCACCGCGCATCGCCTCCTAACTTCGGCGCTTATCACTACCATTTCAGTGGCAAGGAGTCCTTGCCTGATGATGAAGAGTATTTCTCACCCCCACATCCACCACGACGTGCGGCCTCTCACCGCCACGGACACTACGACTCAGATCGACCTAGCCGGCGACGCCATCATCACCATCGACGTCTTAGTGGCGACCACCCCTCATCTTCCTCTCGCAGGTCGGATCGCCCTGATGGGGGAAGGTCGGGAATCTCGACTCCTCGTGTACGATCTCCGTCCCCACGATCAACTCGTCCACAACGCCCAAGAGGTCGAGAACGTGCAAGTTGGTATGGCCATCCATCGAGCCCGGGGATGGAAGACGAACGGCCGTTCTTCTCTAACCCCTCTGATCACGATGCTTCATTACATATGGGGGATCCGGAACCAGCAAAGCACCGATCTCGCCGTCATAACTTATCGCCTCCTTCTAACAACCGTGCCCGTCGCCATTCTCACGATGCCTACACACGCAAACCAACGCGAGAACTCTCACCCACAGCACCACGCCGAAGCCACGAATCTCGCCCACCAAGGCCAACCATGTCCCATTCAGAAGCAGCAGCGAAAAAGAGCCGTCGAGAAGATCGTTCGCATTCACGAACCCCTAAGTTCCGCGAATTTGTCTTCGATGGCCCCGTGCCCGCTCCAGCCCCAGAGCCACCGCAATATGCTCAACCACCACTTCCACTCCGCTCCGGAACGCGTCACCGTTTCAACCTCGAGCCGGAAGATGCCAGAAGAGGCAGTTACAGCGCCGGTAGCCCGGCGGGCAGTAGACCTGGTAGTGGAGGGAGTGGTTCTGACCGTCCCCGTTCTTTTAGTAGCGCGGGGTATTACCAGCGCTCATCGCGTTGGATGAGCCCAAACCGAAGCTCTGCCGCAAAGCGATACATTCCGACTAGCGTGGCTGAAGACGAAACGTATCCGCCGTGGAGGCCTATATACGACTGATGAATTACGTTATTTATGAATCTTATGCTTCACTGACAACTTCTATTTTTGAATTTCTTGCTCGGCGTCGGTTCTGGCATTTTGAGTACTAACTTAGCATTATCTTCTCCCATACTTTACCATCCTCGTCTCACCCCTCATTTATATACATTCAATGCTGGGTCCCTGGGTGGCATCTTCTCTTCTCTGATAGCTTGCTTGTTCTCTTACTCCTCGCCTCCTTGAGTAGGTGATCATGTATCTAATTATCTAGAAAATGCCCTCTTTCTATTTTCAAGTTGGGTCACTCCGTATACCAAGAAAATGCTCAAGCTACAATAAGGTTGATTATGACCAACAGAAAGTTTAGTACCTATTCTAGTTATACAACTTCAAGTTGAATCAAAGGACCTATTAGAAAATTACTGCCATCGCGCAGCACAACAACCAACTTGAATTTCGTATAAATATAAAACCAAAAATTATCCATGTCACTTGCAGCAAACAAATCGTGGGTATCAAATCTCATGCTACTCCAATGAACGAGTAGCACGATAAAAAAAGAGAAAATGTATAGTACATCCAATCACTCCAACTCATGCAACGGCTTGCCCTCACTTTTCTCTTTCGTCACATTCGCAGGCAATTCGTACTTTTGTCCATCGACACCAAGTTCAGCCCGTCTAATCTGATCCGCCGACATTTCATGCCTTTGCAAATCATCTGCCACCGGAGGTGCCGACCCCAACGCCGACTCATCATGTCCACCTTCATTTTTCTTCCCTGGTTGCCCCTGACGCTGCTTATGACGACGATAGAGGAAGAATATCGCGGCTGCTAAGACGAGGACACCTAATGCAACTCCGACTCCGATTCCTGCTGACGCACCGGCAGAAAGGCCTCCTCCTGAGGATGAGTTTGCTGATTCACCGGACCCATCGGATGTAATGTTGCCGCTCGATAGGGATCCCGTGCTGGTGGCGGTGCTGGATGCTGTAGCTGACGGAGTGCTATCTGTTTGAGTTGAGGTTATGAAGACTACCGTCGACTGGCCACCGTCATAAGTGCTAGTGGAGGTAGTAACGGAGGAGGTGGAGGTGGTGCTGGATTCGGAGGGAGATGGTGTTTGCGGGGCCTCAGTGGTCGTGGGCAAGAGAGCGGTCATGGAGCCCGCACCGTTCACCTGGGAAGCCATTATAATGTTTTTGATGGCTGGGCCGAATGAAATAGGCCCTATTACCCGTGTATTTTGCTTCAAATTTGAGTAGGCGTAGGGGAATCAATGCGAAATAGGAGGCAATTCTAAAATGCCAGAGAGTGAAACCCGGGAGCGGGGAAGATCAGGAGGAAAACGGAGAAAATATGATGGGGCTCAGTTACTCGATTAGAATCCATTCAAGGTGGGGGCCAAGGCAGATCGGTATAGGAGTGCATGGAGTAACTGAATCTCAAGGCGGACACGAACTATCTACCGAGCTCGTCCGTGCAGGGCTAATGCTGGGGTGTTGATATAGTGAATTAGAGGGGATAGAAAGAAGCGTGAAGGTAATTAGGAAAGTTAACTTGCAGTAATTAATGGAATTTCATGTAAACTTAGCCAATCAGTCAACCTGTGCAATAGTGAATGAGATGGGCTAGAAGCCTTGGAATCAAGTAAACCTTGAGGATCTCCAGGGTTTAGGGGCAGGGCAAATTGGCCACGCAGAGCCCCTGTGTACTCGATCCATATAGGGTAGGGAAAGTGGCCGATCAATGCCGATTCCGCGCCACTATCACAAATCAAAAGACAAATCAAAAGGGGCAAAAAATCTTGTTAAGGGTAGCGGTTCAAATCGCGTTTCACAGTCCACACTATCTGGTAAGGGAGTGGCAGCCTTTATATCTATTTAGATGTTACAAACTATGCGGCTATTTTCATCATTATGACTCGCCTCTGAATATGCATAGAATTTCTGATACTGCTCAGCCTCGCCCTGGTGAGTCTATTCTGCACTCCCAGGATCCTGTTAGCGAAGCTGACTGTGGCTCTATCCGAGTTGTAGTAGTTTTATGTAGCCGACTCAATATCTACAGATAGATTTAAATTTAGATATAAGATTTTTAATAACCTTGGGAGCTCGCCCCGCTCTACCCCTTAGATGGCTGAGCTGCCTATCATTGGATGAAAGTGGGGATTATGTGGAGCAAGTGGTCAAATGCTTTCAGCCTGGATATTAAATCCAAGACCTTCTGTATCCAATCATTATAATTAATGAGCTGGAACCTAGGGCTACACACGATACGATATCGTCAAGCTTTTTGAAGTATCGTAATCGTATCGTCGCCCTGACAATGTTGATGACGATCTCCTGACGATAATATCGTCAAATTTTTGAACGGACGATACCATAGGCGATATCATATCGCAAAAAGCTTTCCCACTACGATATGATTGCGATAACGAGAATAACGATACGATATCGTGTGCAGCTCTAGAGTTGGCCCGGATCCTTTCGAAGGAGACAAAATTGGGGTTGTATGTACCTCTGGGTGGAAGTTTTCCATTTCCCTGGGATGCACCTTGTACTTGCTTCTTATGCAACATCAAAGAATAGATATTAATACATCCAAACTGCTGGCCTACAGGGATGTGACTCAAAGTCTACTAGAGATATTACTGATCACATGCCGCTTTGTTTCCCAGTTCTCCAGATACTTGGTTGAAGATAGTACTTCCGCGCTAGATTTTATGCTGCTGACCACCTGGGGACTCAGCAAAGAAGTTGGCGCGCTTCCCATGACATCCTAATTTGATGTCCCCAAGAAGGAACATAGGTGTTGAAAATCCGTATTTGGTACAAATGACTCTTATTTGATTTTCAAAACAGCAAACGATTAGATTATTCTCTGAAAAACATTAAAACATCAGTTTTGCGGCCTTGATACGGTCAAAAGCCTTGAACCAAGAATCCTCGACGCTCAGCTCAGCTGTAAAGCCCAATGACCGCGCCTTGCTCAAATCAAAGTTGCGATCAAAATTCATGAGTTTCATCACGCTGCCCCGAGACCCGGTATTGCGCATACTTGTATACATGATGTCTTCCTTGAGACCACGCTCCCGGCACAAGATCTCAAACTCCTGCTTATGGAGTTCAATATACGTAGGTCCATCGATGCAATCCTCAACTGGACCAGTTCCCTCAAGACCAAAGTAAGAACAAAGGGCTGGCCAGCGCTTCTCCCATGAAACCGGAGTTGTACTGTCGCCAATGTTGAAAGTCTGCCCGTGAACTTTCTCTCGCGGTTGAAGAGATGCATAAATGCACATTTGAGCAATAAGTTCTTGATTGGAATCAGTCGACAGGAGCTTAAAACCGGCCTCGGTACCTGGGAAAGGGACCTTGGCACCGGCTCCTTCGAGCTCTCTATATAGACCGAGGAAAATGCCGGTTGTTTGAGCAATGCAGTTAGCATTGCCAAATGGCGCAACGCCAATCTAGGAATAGTAAGTCATGAGAATGTCGATTATGAGCGAGAACGTCGATGGTGAGAGTCATCTATTTTGAAACTTACAATGATATCTGGTCGAACCTCGCACCAAGACCATGCTTTACTAGCGGAAAGCTCGTGAAGCAGGTCTATCTGATGATAGTAAAAGAGATTTTTGGCGTACAACTCAGGAATACGGGGAAGGCTCTCTTTGAGCGGAGTTTGACCTCGAAAAGGGAACTTGTCCAGCATCATGGCACCATAGGCCTGTGTAAAATAAATTAGACTTGATGAAAGGCCATGGTTGTCGCAAAGTGGAGATTGTGGAAATACCTTTGTGCCAGTGATCAGTGTCACAAATTTTAATTCCGATGAAAGGGCCTCGATGTTTTGCACAACAGCACGGAGCATCTCCCTATTGATTCGAGATTCCTCAGCACCATCACGGCTTTCGCGATAAGCTAATAGATTAACAATCAGTCAAAAAGCAGTTCAATGACATAGCCCTCTAGGAGATAGCGTTACCGGCATAGTACACATGACTGATAGTCTCCACGCCAGAGATCTTCTCTCGAAGGGATTTCTGCAAGGCCTGATCGTCCCCTGCCAAAAGATCGATTCCCGATACGATCTGCAGTCGATCGCCAGAATCGCGCGGCCATCCAGCTTCTTCCAGTTTGAAAGGCCGGTTTGCAATGGCCGTGACCTTGGCGAACGAGCCAGCGGCTGGATATCCGGATAGCAATTGATTTACCAGAGCCCATCCATTAATTCCAGAACACCCGAAGACAATTGCGTGATTACTTTGATTGGCAGACATTATGATTCGTGGATTCTAGAAGAATCGTATTTCATACGTGTGTGGTATAGAGCGCATGAACAGGAGCAGGAACAGGGGTTTTGTTAGAGGGGAAAACCATCGAAACAGGATTGATTCGTAAGTCGGTTGTATTTGGCTAGCGACTTTGCAACAATTTTCCTAGATAGGCAGTGCTCCGACTATGGTATTATTGCTTCGTGGTATTTTAGCCGGCCGGAAATCATACAATTATGATCATAGGGGGGCGATCCTCGTGGGTCCCATTGTAAGAAGTAAATTCTGTCATCGAGAAGGATTTCCGGAAATATATTACAATGTTAGACAGGCTAGTCGGACTCAGCGATCATTTCTACTCCAGTCGAATTAAGGTGATCGAAGCGGGCGGGTGGCTTTGGGTACTGCCTGGGCGCTCATTGACTCGCCAGGCTAAGAAACATTGGCAATCCTTCGCCTCCACCGGGGGCGCTTTTAGCGCCATTTCGGGCATCGCCCCGCGTTGTCCCGAAGAGCGAATTGCGATCTTGCTACCGATCGTACATTCCAGGTCGATTCAAGGCTTCTGCGCCTTGGAAGCTCGTCCGATACAAGATGGGGTTGAATACGGTGATCGACGAACCTGTTAAATCTGCGGAATCTTCATTGCTTTTTCTCTGATTCTTTTTGACCGTAATGTCCAGAACATAGAGCACTTGAGATTGGGACCGCGTTGGTGTCTGGTGCATGGCGTACGGAGTATAGTGGATACAACCCCCCCAAAGTATAAGTTATCGCAAGACGGGCCACTGGAAGACTTCCATTGACAGTGTTTCGGGCAAACGAACTACCGGCTTCTGGGTCTTGGCTTTAATTCTGGTGGTGCTGAAATGTCTCTAGTAGGGCTGGGAACATATTAGCCTTTCATGTTGTATTGGTAAATTTGCGGCACGCCCGAAGGATCACACTAAATTGAACTTTGAAAACGCGATGGTCAACTCAGAAGCTGAATATTGGGTGACTAAAGTCGTTGGCCCCTAGTCACATTGAATCTATCCACTAGCAAGATTTGAGGGAGGCCGAGATGTTGGCCCCAATTTGAGGCCCAGAATCCTATATCCTATGCATACGTCCGAAGGCTTTTAGATCTTACAACAGCGGAAGATGGAATGATGGGCAGTTGTCGAACGCCCTTATTCTCCAATAATTCTTTGATCGTTATGTTCAAAAAGTGCTCATAATCTACGCCAACGATCTTCCTCTTCTTGATCGACGCTTAGTGTGATCCCACAACGATCACCCATCGGCCCCCTCAACATGGCGGCTCGTCTCCCGAGAGCGGACGATGAGGACTTAGCCAATTCGACAGCAACGAAAGTTCCGGCGATTCTCATATGTAATGTGATCATGATTGTTGCGTCGACTTTGGGGATTTTTGTTCGGTGTATGTGCGTTTACGACACATAACTTTTGACCTGGACGATTTGTTTTGCTTGATCGGATGGGTATGTTGATAAGCCACCAAGATGTCAGGTCTATTCTGCTAATGCAATCGGGCGTTCTACTATATGTTTTCGCGTTTGTGGAATGTCTTGTTTGCATATTGAGTATGTCCATGAGATGGCCATAAGAAGTCCAATCGATAACTCTGTAGCCTTTGGCTAATACGAATCAGTGACAAACTACGGGTATGGCAAACACAGTGCCACAATCCACGATACAGATACAATGGAAATGTTTTTGAAAGTGAGTGATATTATTGTCAATCTTTATGGGAATCGGTTGATACTCATCGTCATGCGGGTCCACAGCTCGATTTTGTAACGGAGATCACCTACGTTCTTGCTCTCGGATGCATCAAAGTATCTTTCTGTCTCTTCTACCTGAAAATATTTCCCGGCAGAATGTTTAAAATAGTGTGTTGGGGCGTCCTAGCTGTGCTGGTTGCCGAGAGCATTGCCGATATCTTCGTCGTGATCTTCCAGTGTTGGCCGGTCTACAAAGTATGGGATGCCACAGGGGAGGTTCACGGGAAGTGTTTGTCTCTCATGGCATTCTACTATATCACATTCGCCATTCGATTGGGCACAGATGTAGCTCTTTTTACACTTCCCATTCCGAAGCTTCTTAAGTTGAAAGTAACAGGAGGAAAGCGAGCTGGCCTTATCTTCATGTTCAGTTTGGGTGTCTTGTGAGTCTCCAACTCTTCAATCACAATCCATATTGATCGATAGCTGACAAAATTGCCAGGGTCACTGTGACCAGTATCATTCGAATCACCTATTTGAATAACTTCTCTGTTGATCATACATGCAAGTTTCCCCCAGCAATCTTCTACAGTATCATTGAACAACTGACTAACAGGCAGTATTAGGGGCATTGGTTGAAACCCTGAACTGGTCTTCCACAGAACTAGGGGTTGGAGTTTTTATTGCTTGTGTGCCATCATTCAAAGCTTTGGTGACATTCAACTTTCCTGACTTCGATCTGCACTTGGACTCTCTAGCGATCGCAGTTATGGAGCGCGATACGAGATGTACGGGGCAGCTACCCGCACGGAAGCCCGCCCGGATGACCCGCGATCGTGGAGACGGTCCCACGCTCAGCAGACTAAGATGGGCACTCGGACACGCACTGAAATAGAGGCAAGCAGAAATGGCTCCGAAGAGTACATCATTCCTAACTCGCCGGATGGTATCCAAGTTACCACTGATGTGATGGTCGATCGAACAGAAGAACATCAGCATTCAACGACGAGCTGGCCTCTGTAGCACTAGAAAACGGCTGACGCTCGGACTAAGTGGGGAAGAGTTGAGTGGCGCGCGAGGTTCTCGACTCGTCCGCGCATGTCCACGAACACAAGTGTCAAGAAAGGAATAAAATACATAATTAATTATTTGGCTTGGTTATGAAAGCTTGCTAAAGTAATATTTGCCGAATATAATGACAGATTCCCTCTTAAATTGTTGAAACTTGTGCCGAAAGATAAGAATCGATGGAGCATGTGAAATATAGCCCGCGAATGAGTACTACTCCGCATTCTTTTGCCTCAATATGGAGTAAAATTTCGAGTTGAAAACAATAATTATTTATGGGACAGTCTTGTCCGTATGTTGCCACAAGCCTTGGTGGCTGGCCCCCTAGTGTTGCCCCATATCCTTGTTTAGGGCTCGGGTCAATCTAAGCGCCAAGCGTTTGAAGGTCTAGATCAATTGGAAACGGCATGCTTACAATAAACCTTGTGATGTTCCTGGGGATTCTTTAGGGAATGCCAAGGTAAGAACATATTTCGGCCAGGATTCATGGATCCATGGTCTCATTGGTGTAGTCGAATCCTTCTGGGTATGAATTATGTTCGGAGTTGTCCGTGAATACTCTCACAAGAGAGGCACACGTGGAGCTGTAGACCCGCACTACAGTAAACAGTATACCAAAGACCGATTTTTTTTAATCCATTGTACTCGTATGACCACTGCGGTAATGGTATTAATTAATTACTTCGGCTCAGCTCGGTCAACTCAACTGTCCACAACTACGCCTGGTGGGTCCGCACTAAAACTTAGCAACAGCTTGTCCCGATCGCAATGAAGTGGCGAACATACTCCGTACTTGCATCCTTTATGCGGGGGCCAAAGCGTATATTACTTCTAAACGAATCAGATTGTTAAATTCCTTGTCTCTAGGTTCCACCAGCACTCGAATGCCTTCGCAGTTGTGACGAATATAGTGTTTCCAGGCCAGATATGTATCAACGGACATGAACCCAGATGCGTCTGCCCCCCTTGCCTTGTACGAAATAGCCCGCTGCTGGCTCCCCCGCCGGCATAAACATGGAGGTTTCATCGGCAATCGAAATTGATATAATCCAAGCTCAGGGCCTTCCTACCACGCCCAGGATCTCCTGTGTTTCACAATAATATCGGATCTCGTATGACTGCCTCTCTTCATTGACCTAGCGGGATTTCCGACATTTCGCCCTAAAACCTTAGCCCCGAACACTAGGTAGTAGCGCTGTGAAGCGGAAGGAGAAGGGGAGTTGAGTGTTGATTTCGTCGTAGTATTACTGCGATCGCATCCGCCCTGCGGTTTAACTTTGAAAACGAATCTCCTTTTCCATTCTGGCATTGATCTTCTCTTCGATCCCAGTTCGTTTGGAATTTGGGCTCCACGTCTTCTTCTCTTCCTTAATTTTCCGTTCTTTAGTTTTTGCAGCTGGTACCAGAGGAGATGCAGGTGTACGAAGAGTCAAAGCATACCGCTGATGCGGAGGCCACATCTGTCCCGGCAACACCCACCACAGAACAGGCCGTGGATCTGGATAACCTTCCTGATGGATACTATCGAAGCAAAAACTTTATCGGCTCCCTGATCGCCGTTGGCCTGATGGCGAACAGTTTGTATCTCGGTTATATGTTGCCAGTTAACAGCTTGACCAGGATCAATGCAGACCTTGGTCCAGACCCAAATTATTCTATGATTTCAACAGTCTCTACTCTTCTTGCGGGTGTATGTTATTGAGAATATAGAATGTTGACTTTGAATTTCTGTATACTGACTTTGAATACTTAGGTCGGTATCCTCCCAGTTGGACGACTCGGTGATGTATTTGGCCGTCGGTATTTCTTGATCGGTGGCCAGCTGCTCGCTCTTATCGGATCTATCATCTGTTGCACTGCTAAGGATGTTCCGACGGTGATCGGTGGCAGTGTATTCATCGGTCTTGCTGCTTCAGTTCAACTTACCTTTACCTTCGTGATTTCGGAATTGGTACCGAACAAATTTCGCCCAATCGTGAATTCCCTTCTCTTCATCGTGACCCTTCCATTCGGCGCATTCGGCGGTTTGATAGCTCAGCTATTGATCATAAACACTGCTCAGAGGTGGCGATGGGATTACTATATCAGTATCATTACCTGCGGAATCTCCTTGATTCTCTTTACCTTTTGCTACTTCCCGCCAGGATGGCAGGCAAAGACTAAGGGACAACAGTCACGTCTTCAAGCACTGAAAACCTTTGACTACGTTGGATTTGTTCTCTATGCTGGTGGCCTCGTGTTGATCATTCTTGGACTTTGTGAGTATTTTATGACTTTCTTTCCGCCTATTGATGACACTAACAAATAAAAATTCTAGCCTGGGGCGGTACATCCTACGCCTGGAGTTCCGCACATGTCGTTGGTGTTTTGGTAGTGGGGTTTGTCTCGGAGACCGCTTTTGTGCTCTATGGTGAGTATCCAGAGATGAATCTCCCTTGGACATGAGCCGTGGCTAATATAATTTAGAAATCTTCGTTCCGCTTTCGCAGCCCCTGCTCCCGATCTCGCTCCTCAAGAACCGTGGATACAGTGCCACTGTCTGCTCTGCACTCGTCGGCAACATGGTATATTTCTCTCTGAAGTAAGGCAATCATTTCCTGTTTCCTGATGATGTCTTATCTAATCCTTTTTTAGTCTGCTATGGCCAGAAGCTATTGCTGCACTTTTCACAACTGAGACCCTCAAGGCCGGTTGGTTATCTGTATGTAATCTCAGATTTGTTTTGTTTCAGCGTTGGGTCGTTCTAACGACTTTTAGGTCTCAACCAGTCTCGGTGTTATCCTTGGCGAGATCGCGGGTGGTATTCTCATGAAGCCACTTGGCTACACACGAGTCCAGCTTATCACAACAACTGTTTTCATTACAGCATTTTCTGGCGCCTTAGCAGCTCTGAACCAGTATAGAGAAGCCTACGGTCTCGCGGTATGCAATTAATCCATTCATCTCGAAAGAAACACGACCTAACAAAATTTTACATAGTTCACTGCGATTGCTGGATTTGCAGTTGGTTACCTCGAGTTAATTACACTTATTATGTGTCCCTTATACTGCAAGCCTGAGGACATTGGTCTGGCAAGTGGTTTCCTTGGGTCTGCCAAGCAAGTTATGGGAACGATTGCCAGTAAGTTGATGGAATGTTTCGGAAATTTTCAAATGAAACTAATTAGTTATAGCTGCAATCTATGTTGCAATTCTTAACAATCGTCTTGCAGACACCTTGCCCACAGTAGTTTCCGAAGCTGCCCTCAATGCTGGCTTGCCAAAGTCGTCTTTGATGGCTCTTCTCGAGGCAATTACTAACAGTACCGGCATGGATGACATCCCCGGCATTACCGAGAAAATCATTCTTGCTGCGACCAATGCAGTCAAGACCGCATACTCGGAGTCTTTCCGCACCGTATTTCTTGTCAGCATTACCTTTGGTGGCCTCTCCCTCATTGCCGCGTTATTCTCGGTCTCTGTTGATGACAAGCTGAATAACAACGTTGCAGCTAAGCTGTCTGGTGCTGGTGCAAGCAAGGAGGGTCTAGACCAGTAGCCGTCGAAATCTGTGTACATTAATAAAGAGCCAATGCTGTCTCAGAGCAAAATGCTGTTCTTAAGCTGTCCTTGCTAAGTAACATTGTATAATCCTCTTTTTCTGCTGCCCCAAAGGTTAATCAAGATTAACCTTGGAACCAGCATCCAGCCCAGCGATATCACCAAGCTTGTGCGGGAGTCTTCGAAATATTGTACTTCGGCTGGTCGGAAGGCTGGGACGGAGGACGAAACAACGGATGAAAATATATTTACAAAAGAGGCAGAAACAGAGGATGCGAAAATGGAACAAGAGAAGCCCTGGATGCTGCGATCGCTGACCCAGAGTAGATTCGGAACCTTGGAATACTCTGTGATTGCGCTTATGCTGCTCACTGACAAGTCTTCTAAACTCTCTATTCCCTTTTGAGACTTTCAATTTGGCGACAGACCTATGAGAATGCCGTAGCTAACTTTTGAAACAAAGACAGTTGCCGAGATTACTCGCAAGGCTGCATGCCTCAGCCTCGCCGTCGATCCCATGGGGCCAGAATCATTAATATGTCCAAGCCCCCCTGTCCTGACACAAACTGACCCATGGTGGATTTTGACCCTTACTCCTTCGATGACTATGTGGAGGGTATCATGGGAAAAACGATGACTCCAACATGAACGGACATGAATCGCCGACTCATCGAAACCACGGCGACAGCACTGATACGGCCGAATCACGGCCCCGAGAACCACGACCCCGGCGTTGCACACCACTTTAGGTAAGGCGGAAGTACTGGTCATTGTTGCTGGACACCTGGTTGTGGGAGACGATATCCGTCACTTTCAGTTTACCGTGCTCGATTGCGATAATTGCCACCCTCGCAGCATACAATGGAAAATCGGAGCCAAGTCTACTGAAAGTCATTACGCTCAACGCGATTGTATCGGTGTTGGCGACTGGAACAAAATCATCCTTGATATTTGTGATCAGCCAGTCCATCGGTCAGCTCAAATGGATCTGGTTTCAGCGAAAATACAGGCTCGTCGACATGCAGGCATTTGACAGCGCGAGTCGCGGACCCGGAGGATCGTTTATTTTCCTGCTTCAAAATCGAGCACGCTCAATCGCAACACTAGGCGCCCTGATCACTATTCTCGCGGTCGCCTTTGACCCATTCATGCAGCAACTTTTCAGCTATCCGACTCGACAAGTTACCAGTCCATCGCAACATGCCAGTGTCAAACAGACATACGGGAAGTCTATAAGCGGGGTGTGGGATGGGGGTGCAGGGCTGCAAGCCCTAAATGCTGGCATATGGACAGATAGTTTCCAAACCACTCCATATTGCCCATCGGGGAACTGTACATGACCGGTCTTTGAATCTTTGGGATATTGTTCGAAATGTGCAGATATGACATCTTCCGCAGGTCTGAAAGACTGCCCTGCTGTTCCTTTAAATGTTACAGATCGCGATATCCCATCCATTAGGTGCAATATTACACTGCCCGCGCCTTATAACCCATGGACTATCGAAACCACGTTCGGGAGAGATGATAGTAGCGACTCGGATGATGTGTTGTTCCTGAATCTCCCCCAGGACGTGATCTTTCTAAATACATGGAAAGAACCCTTCTCTTTCCAGGGCTTGTTTGCTCCTATATTTGGTGTTACTCATGCTCAGATTGTACCACCGAGTGTGCATAGCATGTCACAATCCTAGAGTCCGATGTTAGAGCTCAAAAAAGTCACCGGATGTGCCATGACCCTTTGTCTGCGGAGGTACAACGTTTTGGTATCCGACGGAGCGCCATCAGTGAGGGCTTTATCCGAGGACTACGGGTCCTGGACTATTAAGGAGGGTGTTGGGTTTAGATGGAAGCCAAAATCCAAGCATACTTTCAAAAAGGGTTCTCCCAAGAGAAAATTCGACGTGCATGACCCTGATGGATGGGGATGGATGATTAATGTCGACTTCATGAATGGTACAAATACCGTACCATGGACCTTCCATAAGGAGAACTCAACGTGGACGAATGATGACATTCAATTTGGAGACATCACTGACGCAGTACGGCATATTATCGAGAAAGGTCTGGAGCCCGCGGCTCACAATGTCGCCGCCTCAATGACAAATTATCTCAGAGTCAGAGCAATGACCGCCACAGGGACAGTGTTTGTTCACGAAACATATGTGCATGTGGCTTGGGTTTGGATCCTGATACCGGCAGCCGTTCTTGTTTTGACACTTTGTTTCTGGCCTTGACTATTTGGGCGAGCCAGAAGGATAACCAGGAAAAGACTAGGATTTTGTGGAAAAACCCGATTCTGCCAGTATTGTATCATGGCCTGGAAGAGGGAGTCATCCATGATGATCAGGACAACGGAGAAGACAAAAAGCCCCAAGCGGAGTACACAACTCTCAGTCAGATGAAAGAAGCATCTGGATTGGCAAATGTGCGCCTGGAGGATTCTGAATCAACAGGCAGATTGATGCTACGATAGACGATGTTACTTGCCTACTGTATGATTTTTTTTAATGAAATATTTCCCAGCCTTTCAATTTCTTTATTTAGTCCCCCATGGAGCACTATCTGAGTACGATCAGATCTAAAATTCGCGTGCTGACGTTTACTGAATGAAATGTTTTGAATAGAACTGCGTTGAATTAATACTGGCATCAAATTCTTCAGATTGGAAAAATTTCGGCACACTGCTACGCCGTCCACAGCGAAAAGTTCGGCCATGAGTATACCGCATCCGCTACACTAACTGGCAAGCCCGACGGATCCAAAGGTCCAAAATCAACATTCGGTTGTGCCAGGAACTCCTCCATACTTTGATCCAAGAATATCATTTCATCGGTTAGGTTTCCTGGTGCTGTGGCATTGGGCAAGGTTGGGTTTTCGCCTAATGACACCTCACTCGGTCGCTGCGCTGTTTCACCTAAGGAGGAGAAAGCATCGGAATTGCCGTGTCCGGGAATGTGAGAGCTCAATGAGTTATGCCGGGCTGTGGATGATTGATTTTCGTCCAGACATTGCCGTACGCTCTCTAGATTATCGTAGAACTCCGTCGCAGCCAGGTTACCATGATCGCGCATCATGCGTAAAATTTCATAGGCGGTTTCGAAGAGGGAAAAGTCACTGTGGTTGTGGGGGTTTATCTGGCTCGATATGACCATGATCAATGCACAAGAGAACAAGTAGTGTGCGTAGAAATAGCCGTAGATCGGAAGAGTGCCATTTGCCCACTCATTTACAATCAGCGAATGGGTGTGTCTTGCAGCGTGAATGCATGCGTCAGCAAGGGTTTTGAGAGTTTGTTCCTTTAGGTTGGAAGATTGAGTAGAGTCTTTTTTGGCTTCATTTTTCGATTGAATGAGCGCAAAAAGCAAAATAGGGCGTGTCGCCAGCATGATACACTACTAATGTTAGAAAGCGAGGTCATTATACGCTTGAACAGGGTTAATCCTACCTGGTTGAATTGGAGATGCAAAGATACGACATTCTTAGGAGCATGATTCTCCCGGTTAAGTCGTAGATGTGAAGGCAATTCCTGCGACCACTCTTTTAATGAGATGAGCAGTTTTTGTTCTCGCTGCAAAAATGAGTCCGGTTGCTTTTTTCGACTGTAAACCTTCTCGATGGCCTGGCCGGTAATACAAGCCAGTTGAATACTCGCGATAAGAAATCGAGTGTCGGAGAACTGTTCCTCATGCGGATCACTTTCGATTTCTGATGGCATCTCAACATGTATGTCATCGTCGGCAATTTGAATGGGCCAGCCAGTTTTGGACCCGTACATGCGATCGAATACATATATCGCCCACCAAAGACGAATTCGATGTTGGCGTTCGACGGAATCTGGGCAGTTGCATTCGGGGATATCGTGATTTAACCCCAACGTTAACCCAAGGCGCATTGCGTTACCGACGAGAAGGAATGCGGAGTGGCGCCGGTTCAGAAAGTAAGAATACAGCGACTGGGAGGTTAGGTTTTTCGATAAAATCAGACAGGTATATAGTCTTACCAATAGCAACAGCGACTCGATAACAGTCATGCTGGGTCTCTCGGGGAGTATGGGAATCATGGTCATCGCATGAACATAGTATTCAGCACCTGGAACTCCACATTCCAGCTTGGAATTCGATCGAGCGGAGTAAACTTCGCCCAAGGCAAAAAGAGCAAAGAACTTCGTTTTCAATATAGGGTCATCAAACGTTCCTCTGCGGTAGGTATCCTCCAACTCTTGAATTGTTGACTTTCTCAGAAATAAATGATAGACCCGGCTAACCTGATTGGTGACAATTTGGATAAGCAAGCGTGCCTGTGGAAGACCAGGCCATTCTAATGTTGGGTTGCGAATCTTGTACAAGGTTGCCTCAGGCGTATACTGTGTTCGTGGCATGTGTAATGTTGCCTTGCTTTGCGTGAGAACCTGACGCAAGCGTGTTGCAAAAGCAGTGCATGCTGCTTCTCCGATATGCACCGGTGGAGCCGAGGGGTCGTAAGGCTGAAACCATCCCCGCTCGCCAATCATGGGGTTCTGCACAGCTGCATCACCATCGGAGACGTGGCCATCTATTCAAACTTAGCAACTTGATTGATAGGATTCGTGGAAGATCAGTGACAGGGTATCACCTTGAGGACCAATCGGAGACTGGGTCAAAACCGCCGGTGATTGAGAGAGTTGCTCGCGTAGGCGTTCATTTTCAGCGGCTAGCTGATCGATATAACTGCAAGGGTTCAGAATCTGTAGCAAAAGTGGAGTTGCAGCAGTCTAACCCACCTTTCATGAACTTTGATCTGACGATCACGATTGACATATGTGCATTCGGCAGCACATCCAGCATTCCGACATTTAGTGCACGGCTGTTCGCCGGAGCATTTGATCTTGTGCGTGTGACATCTTCGGCAACTGGATCAGTTAGCGTGGGTATGCACACGAGGGGGTAGGACTCACGCGATGGACTTTTTTTTCCTTCGCTTGACGATCGAGTCACTCGGTGTTTTAGATGAGGAAGTAGGCATTTTCGCCGAATCAGATGGCACTCGATCGATATGCGTAGTGTTGCAGTGGTATGTAGTCGGTGAAATTCTGCGCGGATTGTCAGTTCGGCGATCGGTGAAGTGATACTTTGCCGAGTGGCGATTCCGATGCTTCCGGATCGACAGCGGGACTACCATACGATATCAAATTAAATATACAATAGATGTCTCGCTGAAGAGTGGAGAGGGAAAACTCTATAACGATCAAGCATTGGTAAATTGAGATTAAACTATGTGCAAAAATGCCATATTCTAGCTGTTTGTGGAATCTCCTTTCCAATCGGGGCTATTCATGATGGTATTGTCTTATTAAATGAGAAATATTCGGATGAGCTGGTAGAAGATCGCCATATGAACGCAGACAGCTCGAAGTCATACTAAATTTATAATAGAGAAGACAGTCCGCCTACGCCGCGCTGCGATATTATGCTGCTTTCCGGGTTTCACCGGCGCTCTGAAATTTGACGGTTGAATCTGCTCTTTCGATATGTTTTGTTGCACCACGCATTATTGGTGATTTTTTCTTGAATATTATGGTGTTAAACTAGATAAAATCCAGATTATCTCCCGTTTAACCGCAACAGCTCGGGCAGGAATGTGTTTGGCAGCATCGGCGGAGGGCCTCGTTCGCCGATTCGTCGTCTTTGATCGCCGAAGAGCGCCGGATATTTAACAGCGGTTCGATAATTTTGATAACTTGAAGGTCAAACATATCATTCCACGTCCCATAATGAAGCGCCCTTCGGTAGAAATCTTTGTTCGAAGTTCATCGGGCTCAGGAGTCTTCAAAACAGACGATGTAATTAAAGGGGAAGTTCTCTTCACACCTGATCATGAAACTAGATTGAAGAACCTAAATATCAGTTTTCAAGGTACTTTCAGAAGGAATATTGATGAAGACAAGCAGAAAGCTAATTCCAGACAGGAAGCATGATGACGGAAACCGAAAACCTGGAAAATCATTTCCCCTTCACGCCAAACACTCTACAAAGAACATTCTTGCAGGTGGATTTCCCCATCGAGGAATATGTGTCAAAAACGATAATCGAGTCGAATAAAACCCACAGTATCCCTTTCAGTTTTGTCGTGCCTTCCCATATTCCGGTCCAAATATGCCATCACGCCTGCGTCAACTCTCAAATTTACCGAGAGCACCTCCAGCTGCCACCTAGCCTTGGCAAAATGTCACAATATTTCGATGATGTCCACGACATGTCGCCGGGAGAAGCCGAAATCAAATATGGTATTAAGTTTTCGGTTATTGAAAAGATGTCGAAGGCAGATTGGCCGAAAACTCTCAAAGAAACAATACACCCCGTTTACATTCTGCCCCGACGATTGGAGGCTGCACCGCTTTTAGTCGGCCCCGGAAACACATGCTATAAGATGCACACAGAAAAGTCCCTCACCAGAGGCGTTCTACGAACAAGAATTGGCTCATTGATAGTTTCATCCTTTCAGCCACCAGGGATTGATTTATGCGATGAACCCCTGTCGCAAAACAACCCAGACGCATCAACGACAATGAGGATCAATCTTCGGTTTGAGCCAGAAGGTGTGAAACAACTTCCACCTCGTATGTTATCAAGCGATATCAAGCTGAAAGCCATGACATTTTTTGGCATGGAGTCTTGGCATGAATTCCCTGATCGGTCAAAGCTAGCGGCCTGGGGGCCTAGACAGACCTATTGGTCTGAAACAATTTCACTATCCTCTGAGGATCATTTTATTGATTGGATACAGCAGTGGATGTCGAATGGTGATCGGGATTCGGGTATATTCTTTACGGCGTCCGTCGACATGTTGGTTTCATTAGCGGGTGGTCGTGTCTATCCGCCTAGTTTTCACTCATGTTTTATTTCCAGGACGTATGCCATTAGGACAACTTTATCCTATCGGGATCATGACAAGGCACGAGGTCATTCGTCCGCGACTTTGTCAGTCCCCTTGCAAATTTATGCATCATGAGACGTTCTGCTGCTAGAAGGCGAGCAGTGTCGCTCGCGGCAATTTTGATACCCAGTTTTGTTTAGAATTTCCTTAGCGACCCACATGTTGAAAAGTCCAAGTATTTATTTCTTGTTGGAAATTATGAGATATTAAATGGGCATTTGTCTGATCTATTGCATATACGTCACTGGCTCGGGAATCGTGCCCCTTGATGTAAACAGACGTTGGAACTCACAAATCTCGAAAATTGAATGTCTGCTACAAATCCCAAGATCATTAAACTTAAAAAACTGATCAAAGTTTTTTGCACATTGTAGAGATCTACTAGATATCCGATCTTTCTTCAACGGCCACGCCAATCCACTTTCCACCGATTAAATGAGATCTGCTCAGCGGTACTGTATGTACAACATCCAGCCACTAGATACTCCGCCCATCAACAGCGGATCAATTGAACCTTGAAAGTCGACATTCCAAGTCTTGGTCTCGGAACACCTTATTGGCTTGGACCAGACAACTACTTGAAAAGCCAACAGGCAATGTCCCCCTTCATTCCGGATCAACATACCAAGTCGACCTGAGGTATGCGCCCGCATTATATGGATCTTCCATTGGATAATACAGAAACCACGGCAACTATCATCAACCAAGATGGCCAGATTTACCTCTTATCGCACATCCATGGAGGTCAGTCACATATCCGGGATGGGCTAGACGGGCCAGATATGAGTTGCCTTGCCCGCCCAGCCTCCATTCACAGGAAACTTGGCTGGCTCTGAATTCCTCGGGCGGCATCTGATCGCACAGCCCTTCCAGTCTATCAGTTAAGTGCGCTGGATCCCCTCCATCCCTCTATCTAATCTTCGGCACTCCACGCTCACGTCCCAGGTCTTACGGTCGCACACTTCTACAAATCCATACAACACTGCATTATTCAACCTTCACAAATCTCTTCGCCGTCAAAAGGCAATTAAATCATTTATTATCAACAAAAACTGCGATAAAAGGGCTACCAATCTAGCAAGGGGAAGGACATAAACATCCCACCTTGCAACACAGCAACACCCAACCCATCAGGCTTACGATCACTACTCCACCGAATCTTCATCTATTCTGTCTGCACAACATGGCCCTTGTACGAGACCCATACTTCTGGAAACGTTTTTCGACCGCCGTCCATCGAGACGAACAAGCCAAGACCCAAAGCCAACTGGATCTTGAATTAGCAGTGAAAAAGTACATTCACCTCCCTTGCATTCGATCAAAACTTCATAACTAACAAGCCGAAACAGACAACCCGACGGATGGCTCGAGCGTGAGCGCCAAAAACGCAGGCGGTCGCTTATATGTGGCTTCATAATCTTCTTCTGCATTGTGTTGCTGGTGACTGGAGGTGTGGTTGTATGGTGGCTGGCCAAGCACAACTGGTTACAGTCGCCGGAGCCATGAAAAGAACCAGGGAAAGGAAGTAAAAAGAAAAAAAAAGCGATTACTATATATTGGGCTATGATTCATTTGGGACTTATACATTGTTTGCATTTCTAGCGACTGTTGGCGTTGGGCTATTGGAGATATACCCGCCGCACCTCCAGCGGCACCGAGTTGGAATGGGAGATAGATAGTTTACATAGCACTAGCACTACTTGAAAATAATGAAATATACGAGAATTCATATTGAATCGCTTCATTGTGTCAGTTGCATATATTAGGTGCTATGTATTCGTAAGTATCAGCTTGGACGTCTATCCAGCTCTCTACCAGAGCTAAATGGGGTTTGATATAATTGAGGTGCTGAGACGGCTTTTTCCTCGCGAAGAGTAGTTTCACTTCTAGTGTGCTATTTCCCCAAATGGCGCCATGGGTCGGAAACGTATATGCGTCTTTGCAGGAAGTTGACCAAGAATATCCAGATGATGCTCGGCAACAGCTCCAATTACAGGGTAGCCTCCCGTAAGTGGATGATCGGCAAGAAATAGTACTGGCTGTCCTGTATGAGTAACTTGAATAGCACCAGTTACAGTACCCTCACTCGGTAATTCGACGCTTTTGTTCTGGCGTTCAATCGAAAGATTACCGGATAATCGGATTCCAACTCGACTGGACCCAGAAGTGATTTGCCAGCGCTGCTGAGTGAAGGTTTCCAGACCTTTACTGGTGAACCAGTCAGTGCGTGGTCCAAGCACGACATCCAGGACCATATCATCACTAGCAACAGGAAAATCAAATGCCGGAACCTCGTTAGGTGAAACACTAAACAGGTCTTGCTTGGAATTTTTCAGCACCAGTACAGTGCCCGCCATGATAGGTTTGGGTCCCAGAACTGCCAGTGTATCCGTCGCTGCGCTGCCCAACACTTGATTGACCTCGAAACCGCCCCGAACCGCGAGATAACAACGCACACCCGCCAACGCGTGACCGAATTTCACTAAATCTCCTGGCTCCAAAGCTGTTGGCTGTAGATTTGCCATTAATTTTGTGCGACCCTTCATATCCTGAATGGTGATCGAGCAAGGTGCGCCTGCGCAACCAATCACCACCCGAGCAGTGCTTCTGAACGAAAATCCACCAGGAATCATTTCGAGGCATGGGGTATTGACTGGATTTCCAACAACTCGGTTGGCAGCCCTCAGAGACGATCGATCCAAAGCACCAGAGGAGGAAATACCCTGGCTCGCTTGACCCCAGCGGCCCAAGTCCTGAAAGAGTGCTGGTAGTGGTGCCGTCTGCACCTTGAGTTGTGGACGGCTCTCTTCAGGAGTAATATGCAATTGGTCTGAAATAGTAGAGGGCTGATCTAAAAGACCGGTCTCATCATGCCTCACAAAACGAACACGATTCCCCGGTTGAAGAAGAGCGCTTGGATTACGGGAAACATCCCACATTCTCCACGGAGTTTTGCCAATTAACTGCCACCCGCCAGGACTACTCTGAGGATATATACCACTGAAAGTGCCGGCTAGAGCCACCGACCCAGCCGGGATGAGGGTGCGAGGATTCTCATGTCGGGGCACATATAGTGCAGGGTCACCACCCATTAGATAGGCAAATCCAGGGGCAAAGCCACAAAAGGCCACTGTAAATTCGCTCTCTGTATGCCGGCGAATCACCTCTTCCACGCCAAGTCCAGTCAAATCCGCGACACTCTGTAGATCTTCGCCGTCGTACTGGACTGGGATTTCTATCAAACATTCAGAGTGACGAAGGTTGGCCGAGCCTTCGCGATTGCTGAGTTTGGCTGCTAATTCCATTGCCGTTACACCCGGCCAAAAGCGAATCATTATGGTCCGGGCGGCTGGGACCATCTCTTCAATTCCATAGACGGGGTCATTTTGAAGCGAAGTCAACAGTGCTAGGGTCTCTTCTAGATCGGTGAGCTCTACAAGCATGCACGTTTGGCTGACGGGAAGAAAACGCATTGTCAACTTCAAGATGAATATTGGGTGGCGTGGTGAGTTGCACGATCATCCTGAATTCATTTCTTCAGAGTTTACTCCCTTGTTCGAGCCAAGCCCTAAGCCCCACTCTTTCACATCACGAAGCTCCTTCCGTGATCAAATCGTGGCGTTTTTAGCGAGATCCATGCTGAGCTGAACATTGAGCTGAAGATCTTACCTAGTACGTGCGACATCGCCCCACCCAGAGAGCTACAGACGCGGAATTGCCGGTACTCATGGTCCAAATCAGAAATTTCCTGTCGTGAATAGTGAAGTTGGCCGCAAGCTGTAGAAGTAAGAGTGTAATGGTTGGGATGTTATACCTAGTGGTCGGTGATGATCGATCGGCGAACACTCATCTACCATGGTACGATCAGGGATCGGGAAAAATAAACATTAGGCAGGCTGAAAGGTTGTCGTGACGTGGCGCTCTCATTAGTCGTAAATTAGTGTGGATCGATCTCATTTTCACAAACATGTGGGTCGTGCCCTGAATCGAATCGCCCTACTACTCCGTACTGTGCTGTTCACTTTGCCATCCTCCAATTCCATTTCCCTCCCGCGCTATCTTAATTTTTCTGCGTTAAAAAACATCATGCAAAAGATACTCATTGCCAACCGTGGAGAGATCGCAGTGCGCATCATTCGCGCGTGCCGCGATTATGGGCTGTTATCTGTTGTGGTATATTCAGACTTGGATGTCAATGCCGTCTTCGTGCAGCTAGCAGATGAGGCATATGCGCTACAAGGCTCTCAGTCAACCGACACCTACCTGGATATAAACAAACTCATTTCGGTAGCAAAAAGGTCAGGGGCAGACGCAGTCCATCCGGGTTATGGATTTTTGTCCGAACGTGCGGAGTTCGCACGAGCAGTCATTGATGCCGACTTGACGTGGATTGGGCCCTATCCATCAGTCATCGAGTCCCTCGGCGATAAACTCAAGGCTCGACAAATTGCGATACAGGTGGGAGCACCGCTGGTTGCTGGAAGTGACGGTCCTGTGTCGACGGCGACAGAGGTGCTGGCATTTGCCAGAAAACACGGCTTGCCAGTTGCGATCAAGGCTGCTCATGGAGGGGGTGGGCGTGGTCTCAAAGTAGCCTGGGCTATGGAAGAGGTGGCAGAGGCATATGAGTCTGCCGTCCGAGAGGCAACAGTGGCGTTTGGACGTGGGGAATGTTTTGTCGAACGTTTCCTGCACCGGCCACGACATATCGAGGCACAAGTGCTAGCCGATAAGCATGGTCAAGTGCTTGTTGTTGGCACTCGTGACTGCTCGACCCAGCGAAGGCATCAGAAATTAATTGAAGAAGCACCGGCGCCCTTTCTGTCAGCAGAACAAGAACGTAAAATTCACGAAGCAGCGAAGGCGATCTGTGCTGCTGCTGGATATGTCAGTGCAGGCACCGTGGAGTTTCTCCTCGGCGCTGATGGTAGCATTTCATTCCTGGAAGTCAACACGAGACTTCAAGTTGAGCACCCGGTCACCGAGGAGACAACAGGCCTTGATCTCGTCTTGGAACAGTTTCGTATTGCAGAGGGGTTACCGCTCTGTATCACTGAAAGTCCCGTCCCTCGAGGCCACTCAATAGAATTTCGTATCAACGCAGAGGATCCTGGTCATGGATTTTTACCTGCACCAGGTGCTATTGCAACATTTGATGCTCCATCCGGCCCAGGCGTCCGGCTTGATAGCGGAGTTGTCACTGGGTCTAATGTCCCGGGAATTTATGACTCTCTTCTGGCCAAGTTGATTGTCACTGGAACAACCCGTGAGCAAGCATTAGCTCGAGCGCGTCGTGCTCTGCGGGAATTCCATATTATTGGGCTGCCTACAGTCATACCATTCCACCGTGCAGTCCTCGACACTGGTGATTTTGTTGGCAAAAATGGCTTTAAAGTTCATACACGGTGGGTTGAGACTGATTTCGCCGCTATGCCTGCGGCCACAGTCCGCCCTGATCCAGCTTCTGATTCCTCGCTCTTTCGAACGAAGGTAGAGATAGATGGGAAGATGATCTCTCTAGGAATTCCTAGTGAGTTTTTGAGAGGATTAGGTTCCCTTGCTGTCCCATTGGCTGTCGCGGAAAGAGAGTCGGAGTCATCTCAGCCCAAGCCTGATGGGATTTCCGCGCCTCTTTCCGGGACACTCCGGGCATATAAAGTCGCAGATGGAGCACATGTATCCGAAGGAACATTAGTCGCTGTGATGGAGGCGATGAAAATGGAGACCCAGATTATCGCGCCGAAGTCGGGGAATGTGTATCTGGTTGCGAAGGAAGGAGAATATGTTAATGCCGGTGACATTCTAATCAAATTTGGAGATGAAGAGGCTGTCGGGAAAGCCTGAAAGAAAGTATAATTTGATGATTAACAGCCTGAGTACATTGCTCGTTGAACTTGAAGGTTATGAGTGGAGTAGTGGGTTGAACTCCTGCTCCTGCGGTTTGTATATATGAGCCACGGAGATACTCCTACCAGTAGCCAATGAGGTTATTAGTTCCCAGGTTGAAACTTAAGCTTATCATGAAAAGCCTTGGTTCTAAGCTAGCTATTTTATATTGTATTCCTCTGCTTCCTATTTGACTCAACTTCTGGTATAACTCCAAGATTGCTTCAAAAGTCGAGGACTTGTTTCAGTCTTATGGTTACACTTGTACGCATATGCATGTCTACCTTTCACGCAGCAGTTTCCACGTTACTAGTCCTATTTATGTACTCCATCAGGAACATTAAGCTAAATCAGTAAATACAGAAGTGTGTAGGGATACCGCACTAGAAAGATTGGTAGATCAGCTCAAAGATAAGTCTTATCTTAGACTACTAATTACAGAGCACCCTAGGCTACATTAGGAAGGTAGACACACTCTAGTAATACACCGCTAAATCTAAATGATAGCTCGTATCACTATCCCAGTTATCACTAAACTATCGCCAGTGCCAACCCTAACTAGACCAAGGCTACCCGCGGAGTCCGGCTCCTGCAATAAGCGGACTAAACACCGCCCGACCTCGGCCTTATCTTTTCCCCACACTCCGCCTTCCCCGCACATCCACATCCACTCATCCCTCCCTTCCCTTCTTTAACCTCTTCCTTTCCTCTTGCAAGGGAGAAACTTCAAAGCACCAGAGGGCTTGGTTGACTCTCTCACACGCCCACCATGCTCCCCCCATTCGACTATTTCACCTACCGCCGTATACGGTAAGCTCTTACCCCACCTCACCTTGGACAATCTCCCCTCTAACCTCGAACCCAACAGCAACCAAAAACAAGCAGAACGTGCTGCGCGATTCACCTCATTACCCTATCCATATCATCTGCAAATCACCGAGGACGATAAGAATATCATCGACCAGCCGATCGATGATCTGGTACGCGATATTCAGAATGACACTACTTCTCCACTGAATGTGCTCCGCATCTATGGCAAAGTCGCCGTGAGGGCGCAGAACCGCACCAACTGCATCACCGAGCTACTTTTGCCAGAGGCAGAGTCATGGCTGAAGTCAGATGTCAACCTAAAAGGCCCCCTGGCCGGAATTCCCGTCTCCCTCAAGGATTCGATCCAGGTCAAAGGCTTTGATACAACCCTCGGCTACTCGGCGCTCGCCAATAAACCATTCCAAGAAGATGGTCCTATGACGAGGCTACTGAAGGACGCAGGTATGTCTCTGGACACAAATACACAAATCAGGTAGCAAATGTTCAGCCTTACTGATCAATCTCACAGGTGCTGTACCATATGCAAAGACAGCCTTGCCTATCACACTGCTCTCGTTTGAATCTGCCAACGGTCTCTGGGGCCACTGCCTGAATCCCCATGTCCCTGGCTACTCACCTGGTGGCTCGACGGGCGGAGAGGGTGCTCTCCTAGCTCAAGGTGGTCGTATTGGAATTGGATCTGATGTTGCTGGATCCGTTCGTGTCCCTGCCGCGTGGAGCGGCATCTACTCTCTCCGCTGCAGTACTGGTCGCTGGCCCAAGGCGGGTGTGAGTACAAGCATGGCTGGACAAGAAGGTATCCCCAGCGTCTTCAGTCCAATGGCTCGCACCCTGAACGACCTCACTTACTTCACTCGCGCGATCATCGACATGCAACCGTGGAAATACGATTATTCTGTGCATCCCATCTCATGGCGCAGAGATCTCGAGACAGAAGCGCAGAGCAAGCCTCTCCGCATTGGTTTGATGAGCAATGACGGTAAGTTCAGAACAGGAGTGCCGCCGGACAGTATTCGATATAGAGTGATCCTTGACTAACTCACAACTCACCAGGCGTTGTCCCCCCAACCCCCGCTATTGAACGCGCTATCGCAACTACTGTCGCTGCCTTGACTGAAGCTGGGCACACCGTGACTGAGATCACACCCCCATCCAACGCAGACCCCCTCACCGGCCTCAACCTGGCATCACAACTCCTCAACTCTGACGGCTGCCACCACTTCAACACCAACCTACGCAGCTTCGAGCCCTCCGATCCAGGCGCCATCCAACTCAGCCGACTCGCCCACCTCCCCCGACCAATCCGCTACATCTACTACCTCTACGTACGCTACATCAAGCGCGACACGGTCCTGGCCACACTAATCCGCGACTTCGGACCCAAATCATCCGCCCAGCTCTGGCCACTCGTCGCAGCGCGCGAATCCTTCCGCGCAACCTGGCACAAATGGTGGGACGGCGAAACCCAGCAATTCGACTTCATCCTGTGTCCGGCCAACGCGACCCCGGCCCTCCCACACAAGGCCATGCACGATGCCGTCTCCTCGTGCGGCTACACGTTCCTGTGGAACTTGCTGGACTACTCTGCCGGTGTGATACCGGTTGGCCATGTGGATGCCGTGCGCGACGCCCTAGTCACCCCTTACAAGACCGCCCTCAAGCGACTGGGTGCGGATCATGCTCTGGCACGCGGGGCATGGAAGCATTATGATTCCGGTAAGATGGCTGGCCTGCCGACTGCGGTGCAGATTGTTGGTCGTCGCTGGCAGGAGGAACAGGTGCTGGGGTATATGGCTGCGGTGGAGAAGGCACTGGAGACGCATATTGATCCCGCTACGGGGGCGAGTGCGAAGTATTCTCTGCTTGAGATTGATTAGTCGGTCGTACGGTTAGATGCTATTCTTGATATGCCTATTCCCAGCATCAGTAGTTTAGTTCAGATCGTAATTAATGGAATATACCAGCAAGGATTCCCCGTTCTTTGGCTCAATGCTGGTTTTCTGTTAGAAGAACAGCGAAAAGACGAAGAAAATATATTCTATCGATCTTGGATTCTACTGGTCTGGCAAGTTTGAAGTCAGAGTATGGATACCTGCACTGCAAGACGACCTCCACTATGTACACTTCAAGTTTTTACCATATATCGATTCCAGATACAAACCGGTATTCAATTCAATTCAATTCAATTCAAAGCTCTATTAACCTGATGCAGACTAACTTAGAACCTAATGGCTATGCTTTCTATAAAGCGCCACGCCCAAGATGTAATATAACAAATGGAAACGACCATACTCAGTACAGAAGAGGGTAATGAATCCCACAAAACGGTCACAAAACCAACACCCTGTTAACCTCGCAGCTACTGCCAGCTCACAGTAGCCCTGCGGCCACGTCCACCTCCGATACAATACATCCCCAGCTACATGTCGCCCATTTTGAGGCTCTGCTTCCTTCGCTTCTTGTTCAAATGCTTGATCCACTCCTGGATATAGCGCCTCATGAGGCGCCAGTCCACAGATATACCCGACATCTTCACCCCCAGCTTCAAAATTCGGCGTTCTTAGTCACACCTCTACAGTTCACCTCCCTTCACCTTTTACCATTCACACCGACAAGGCCACTCGTGACTTCGTATTTAGCCTCAGAGTGCAGCGGGGCAACTCAAAATACCAACCAATCAATCATAGCAGATGCTCACACGCACATCCACCCTGCCAACGATCCCAACCGGAAGCCAGATCCTGCACGGTGTGAAGAGTGAGTCGAGAGTAGATAGATTGCATCGGATTGGCAGTCAAAGACAAAGGCCCCACCTTTGTGCTACCCATCGTCACAACGCAAAGACCGATGTGACACAGCAGGCCATCCAGCGAAAGACTAAAACGTTCATACATAGGGTAGCGACATGGCCAGAGACAGGCAGCCACATACTGGGCAAGTAGACCGGTGCAGAAAAGGTAAAGCGCGCAGTAGATCGATGTTAGCCGGCACCATTGGATATAGACGCCATGGTCGATAATCGATGATCCAAGAGGATGAGCTAGCAGAGCTCAGATCCTCGATCGGTAGATGGGTTGGGGGTATTGAATTTCTTGGCAGTATGTAGCCAGGACAACCAGGCAAGCTCAGCAATAAAGGGGGGCAGGAGGACAGCACGATTTGACGTCTCCGCAAATCGTCTCCACAAGCTGGTGATCGGCGGTGCCACTGCTGTCATCTGAAGCTCAGCTCAGCGATGGTCGAGTCAGCGCGATTGGTGAGCCTTGTGGAGCGGTGATGGGAGAGGAAGATAGTCTTAGAAAGAGCTTATGTGGATTGCTATGCATATTCCTCCCGTGTCAGTTGGTATGGCACGCTGGGTGATCTGCGTTGCACTTCGTCTTCGTATTGTCCGGCTGTTTGAGTGAAACCCCACTTCCTTCGGGAATCTCCACTGGTCCAAGCATCTCCTGGCAATCTGCATGTTTCGCACCACAATGGCATTAGGCGCACCGAATTGCAGGAATAGCGAGGATGCAACCAGGGTGCTTGAGATTGGCAGGGAACAAGCTCGGTGGACCCCCTTTTCTGCATCTCCTGCATCGTTAGATCATCGTGGTGAGGGATGAATGATGGTCTAGTCTAGGTCTAATGTGACGCTAGAGGGGAATCCACCCGGGGAGACGGCTGGGTGGGCGCGGTTACTTAATGGAATGCATTAGTCGTGATGGAGGAGTCAAAGAAGGAATTGGAGAAGAGATAATCAAAGATAAATGGCAATCATTGGTGTATTGAGTGTGTTCAAGTGTGTGTTGATGCAAAGAAGAGGGTATGTTGGAGTGAAGAAAGAGTGATCTGCACGGTCACGGGGTCAGTACCAACTCGACTTCAACTTCGCTTCTTTTTCTTCTCTTTCTTCTTCTTCTCCTCCAACATCCTTCTTCTCGCCTCCGGGCGCTTGCTCTCTCTTGCTCGTTTTTTCTCTTGCTCGCATCCTCCTCTCCCTCCTCCTACCCGCTGTACATATCTGTCTATGACTGCTCGCAGAATGCATATCCTGACCTCCCACATTGCTCGCTCCCCTTGGTGATGAGTGACCGGCGAGGGAGAATGGCATCCAGGAAGAGACAGCACCGTGGCATTCGCAAAACGGACGGCATTCACTTCATCAACGCCAGACCAACATCGGAGACTGAACGATTGAGGACACAGCGCCTCGTGCGGGCGCATGTTGGACAATGGATCTCCGATCAGACCAGAGAAAGAGAACGCGCGACAGACGCGGTCTTGACTTCTATTGCTTCCGCCACACCCTCGAATTCGGCTACAGCTCCGGCGCCGGCTCCAGTCCCGACCTCAATATCACCCGCCACATCCACGGGGGCGGCAACAGGGGCAGCCACAGGGCCAGGAACTGCGCCAACAGCAGGGCCATCGACAGGGCCAGTGACAGGGGTGCCAACTCCCAATCACAATCACAATCACACCTACACTCCTCCGATCGCCACCCACTCCGTAGGAGACTCGCCTTTGTTTCCCACCTTCGCTAGCGATGCCAGCCCGTCTTCGTCCTCATTCACACTCGTCTCGCGTCCCTCGCCCCATCCGACCCGCTATATCCCCACCCCACATCGGCTGTCTCCGAATCCGTTCAATCGGCAAGCGCGATCGCCACATGAATGGCGTCGTTCCCCGTTTCCTCCGTCCCATGCGAGCGACAGCAGTGAAAGTAGTGATGATGCTCAAAGCCCGGCCCGCTCCGTGGGACCAGTCGCCGTGGTGCCATGGCACCTGCCAGGCCGTGTCGAACCCCAGATTTCCGGTAGACTCGATCCATTTTGCACATATCCCTCTCAGGATATATCACTTGACGTTGTAGACCCATGCGAGACATACTGTTCGTATCTCCCAGTCTCGTAGGCTACATAGCAGAAACAAGCTAGGAAAAAGAACCCCGAAAAATACACTAACACATCTTCCAGTGACAACCGTGTTATGGCCTGGTCTTATGCCCAAGTCCCGTCCTGGCAAAAAGGCCGGCGAAGCTTGGTTTCCACTTTCAATGTCAGACCCCGCGCTCTTCGTGGCATTTATATATGGATCCCTCTGTCACCAGCGAGTCCAATCGCTCACTCAGCCGAACTCCCCTTGGAAATTCGGCGAGAAGCAAAAGGAAGCACTTGACATTTGCGGGGCGAAGGCAATATCCTTGATCAACAGCGCCATGCAGGACCCTGATCGCCGTCTCAGCGACGCTGTGGTCCTGAGTGTGGTTTGCATGGCGCATCACAAAGCCATGGAGGACACTACTCGACGGCAACGACCCACCCCTTTCAATGCGCCCCTCCAACACCTGCAATGGCTGAACATCTACGGCTGTTTACCGCCAAACATGATTCATATTAAAGGACTGATACAGCTACTTGTTATGCGTGGTGGACTCAGGAATATAAAAACTAACGGACTTGCAGCGACCCTCTCTTTGTTCGTTATCCCAAATTGCAATTCAAACCCATCAACTATGAATGAATGCTAACTTCATACCCAAGCTCTGACATCTTCACTGCCAGTGTGCTTTGCACTAAGCCAGGATTTGAATTCTGGCCGGTAGACGAGGCCCGTGATGGCGTTAGTCTCCAGGTTCTGCTTGGCTTCAATGAATCCGACATCACCCGTGGCTTTGGCCGCCTGCGAGGTATTGGAATAATTCCACCCATGGCCGAGGCCTTTCAAGCCGCTCATGCCTACGTCAACATTCTCCGAGCTGCTCTCACTAGGGGCTATGACGCCTCCCTACTGGCAGACCAGCGCAATCTCACCCAATACACAATCTTCTCCCTGCCACCCGCCGCAACAATTGCAGACCACTTCACCGACCCCAATTGCGCAACTACCTATGAAGCGTGCCGGCTAGCATGCTGCATATTTGCCGTCGGCGTGATCTTCCCCATCCCAGCACAGAGCACACCTCTTGGAACCTTGGCCCGGAAATTAAAGGCTACCCTTGATCGACCAGATGCTTCTTTCTTGTGGTCCTCTCGGGATACACGAATCCCCTTATTATGGATTCTCATGCTTGGCGGCATTGCCGCGACAGAAATGCCAGAGCGACCGTACTTTGTTTCAGCCTTTGGAAAGGCCCTCCGCGAGAGCGGAATCACTTCCTGGCTGGGCGTCAGACGTGTGCTCGAGATGATGTTATGGTATGACGCAGCGTGCGATGAATCAGCCAGACTTCTACTTCACGAAGCGAATGTCCTACTTGAACAAAGTCGTTGAACACGACCCTCCCATAATATACCCTCTGCCTTGTTCTTCACTGCGTTCCACAACTATCCGCAGTCGTTCTCTCGGGTCTGAATTCCGGCAGTATTCACGCGTCATCGTCCTACATCCTAGTACATCAGCTCAACAAAAACCTCATCATGTTACTCTTTACGCTTAATGAATTCGGCTCAGTCCGTGCTTGCAATTTGTTGATATTGATACCATGAGTACTAAACTCACTTTCTATTCATTCCATCATCATTAAATATAACCAAAAATATCAGTATCCATGAAAATTTATGTAATTGAATGCCTCGCGGAAAACTATTAGTATCTTGATTATGCTGCTCGCGTAGACTAGGCCTATGTATCGAGGTAGATGACCTGGATGGGTTTCGAAGGCAGCCGAGCTGGATTAACCTTTCTGACTCTTGATACGATTGTATTACAGATTATCAGCTTGGATGAGTGTTCTTAAACCGAATCTTCAGGTGGAGTAGATAACCCTAACCTTGGAAGTTTTTCATACCGATCTCCAGCGTTGGGTGTTATCCCAATAGAATCGGTTTAAACTGGGACCATGTCGGCGTTGTATTCTACTAACTAATATGTCAAAAACAATATCATCAACTTTCATTTGTATTGAGCTTTTTCTTCCGTGCAGATTAAAAACTGGAGTCTGTTTTCCTGACTTTTTTTTGGCTTATTAGGTATACTATGAACAGGGTTTCGGATAATGTGGTCAGAATATGCAGCCAGCCCATCGTCCAAAAACTAATATCCGGCAACCCTTTCTCTATAGCTCGACTTTAAGCTCCGCATGGCATTCAGTCATGCAACTCTGCCTCTAGGGAGAGTCTGTACTATTATTGTGTAGATTAACTACCGCTCTTCGAACTAAAACTGCACACCTCAATCCTCTAAATGACGTTGCAATTACAGAGAAATCCACCATTGAATGTCCTTACCTGACTCATTGCTATATGAGTGAGTGATTTTCATGGTCTAGATGTCACTAGACTCATCTCCGCGTCAACCACTTCGGGAACAAGTGTGACGAATGAGGCTCAAACTATTAGCGTCCGGCTCGTCGAAACTGGTCAAGGATATACCCGGCATTAGCGCCATTGCACCCTGCAAGGTTATATGCAAAGAATGAAGGGGGGCTTGGCAATAAAGAGACGGTGGGTCATTTATAGCATTGATTAGCATGGTCACGCTAGTCCGGGCGAGGGTGCTATCCCCTTCAGCCCAGTGAGAGTCCATACCCGGGCCCAGATCTCGTCCCTAGCTTGTTTCACTTTTGAATCTCGCAGCATTCGGATGGTCGGGCCCCAAGCTCATTGCTTTGGTGACTACCCCGTGATTTTGGCATCCTGCATATCAGCGGGTTCGTGGTCACCTCGTGGTTGGTCGACGATGCGCCCCTTGAAAAGCCATGCAGCTCAACAGAGACATGCCGGTTAAGAGCGGACTGCTACTACGTACGGTATGCGATAAAGTTATTTTCCGCTTCAGGTAGCCCGCGGCACATGTGGAAATTGAGGGTGGCTAGTTCTGAGATCATTGTGAACATGATTACGCTGGGTATCAAGTTCTCCAGTAGCTCTACTGCAACTGGGACCAGGCATTCATGCATTGAAGACGATGGGGTTGTTTAAAACCAGTGTTGCCTAAAAAAATAGGGTACCAGTGTCGCATGTCTCAATTCCCGTAATGTTTTCCACTGGGGCGCAATTTGTTTCTATGCTCCAAGGGGGCCATGTGTTTTCTTTCCATGGGGTGCCATGCTATGTTTACAGGGCTATCATTAAGCTCTCTAGCAGATCAAATATACTGTATGTGTTATCTCTTGACCTGGAACACTCGTGGGATGTGAAGCTATGTACCCACGCGACATCACATGTGTACAGATTCTTAAGTGATAGTCGACCCACTGATTTCCGGTAATTTGCCCTGGGGAATCCGTGAGGCTGGATGATCTTCCAACTTTCAGCCATGACCAGCAAATTGGGAGCTGCTTCCCCGGTCCCGATGTCTCTGCCCTAGCTAGCCCTGGGGCACTCCATTAGGTCCGATTCGCCAGCTGTCGATCGTTCCGAGTTTCATGAGCTCCTAATGGTCTCTGGTCATAATGTACATTCCTCTGCAAGAGGAATCGATCTGATGTGTATTTTGCAGCTTCAATTCGAACAAGACTTTTTACATGTGGAGCTTTCTTTTCGACGACTGTCAAATCCGATTATTTAAAGGCTGTGTTTGCGAAGAGCTCTGCCATCTTCCCTCTTCAAATCATATCCCTTCAACTACATCAATCACCCTGCTCGCCCAACACGTTTTTTTTTTTTTTTTTTTTTTTGATTCCCGTCAGTCGTGCAACTACTTACATCATGGCAGCCCCTTCGCACAACCTCTACTCTAACAACCGCGCCCTACGATCGGAAGAAGAAACCTGGGGCTCGGGCTACCCAAACGTCGCCTGGGTTGAGACACCTTCCTATCCCACACCGGGGATGACGGTTGGACAACCTTGGTTACACCATAGTCCACATACAAACTCCAACCCGAATCTCCCTCCAGTTCCAGGATCGCCGTGCTCAAACCCGGCACTTACACCACCCTCACCTTACCATCCGAATCATCCACACTGGCCGGTCGGTACTCCGAATGATTACCACCGAGCGGATGCACACCACACAGCCTGTCAACCAAATATTCCATGGAGCACTCCAATAACCAGGGTTCCATCCTTGACCTCCTTGCCAGAAGAACCCTCCGATACCACAAATAGCGAGAAGACGTGTGTTCACGGCATAGGGGCGCATTCGCGTCAGGAATTGGGCATCGAGTATGTCCTCACGTTCAAATCATCATCCCCTCCTCCTTTTCAGCGTTATCTTACATGATTCAGTGTCAACCACTTTGGTCGATACAAATGTCGCTGGGAAGGCTGCACTTATCATGGTGTATTTTCTCGACAGACTTGTCTGTGGCGACACATCAAATCTACCCACGTCTCGCCTGAGGAGTTCAAGTGTCCTGCGCGTGATTGTAAGGAAACGTTCGGTCGCAAGGACAAGCTGCAATCTCATATGCGACTTTACCATATTACTCACGGCAAGTCCGAGGCGTGCTCTTGTCATTCTTGACTTGGTCTTTGCTTTTCTTCATTACCTTTCTTCTCCACTCTTCTTTGTTCCGATTCTTTTTTTGTATCTTGATTGGTTTGTCTCGTTTAAATAATAATCAGATCCGTCCATATTGCTGCTTTCTACTTGTCGCACATGAGGCTTAACGTCCGGCATGCTATGGGAGTTAGATACTAATAGGTTAATGGTCAATGCAGGTCACCACTGAATTGAGTTGTGTCCTTAACTTTAAATTTTTATAGGTTAACTCCACAGGTCGCTCCTAAAATACAAAAGATCGTTCATAATTCCCAACTTGAACGATGTGGATATCAATGCAGATTATATATCACCAGCTGTTACCTGTGCTTTTGTCTGAATCTTGTAAAGAAATTTGAATGAATCAATGGCTACCAGTTCAAGTTGTCACGATACATGCCCGTGTGAGTCACCCCAGATATATTTCCACAGCCGATAAGCTCAGTGGATCACTTCGTCTCGAGTCAACAAAAGTATGTAAATTGATGCCTGATTGTTCAGGTGCCGAAACTTGGCGTCCAGCCGTCTCGGCAAGCCGAAAGTCGCCACCGCATCGCCTCCAGATTGAATTTTCACCAGATTCTTTCGTTCTTTTCTCATAATGTCAGATCCATAGCGAGGGATAGAGTATCTCAATTTAATTCGATGTTACCAGCAATTATCAAAACATCTTGGAGAAATATGGCGTGCAGATAAACCCACGCTTATTTACGTAACTTGCTTTAGGCCGGTGGGTCCGTGAAGAATTCGGCATCTGCGATTGATTCCACGGCAGCGCGTTTCTCGCTTAACTCCACCAAAGTCCTTGGCAGTCATCTTTCCAAGACACACAGGTCGTTCTGCAGGATTGTCAAATTGTAGAATGTGGTACTTTTGTCTAATAGTAGCTTGTAGTTATGTATACCAAGATGCATGAACGGGTGGTCGGGAAAAAATGAACTAAGGGGAAAAGGCTCGGATGTCAAACGACAAAATTTTAAATTTTAAATTTTTGCTCGCGTGGTTTTAGGCTGTCAAAGAAGGAAGGTCCCGCTGTCTCTACTGCTAATTTTTGATCACGCCATCGCCCCTCGCGATTTTTTGCCGTGGCGTCTCCAATATCAATTTCATGGCTCATGGATGCCTGTCTCCGCTTCCATTTCATATCTTCTCGCGGGGGTTTTTCTTTTCCTTCTCTTTATATCTGAAAATCACCAAGGAAGTTGGATTTTGCCACAAATATGGGTTCAACAACTCCTGAACAAGAAGTGAGGGATGTGGTCGCTGAGGATGCCCAGACCCAGGTCTCGCAGTCCAGTCGTCTGCGATCGGTGTACCGATCCATTCCCTTCCAGATCGCCATCGCCAGTGGTGTTTCCTTCACTGCGCCTGGAATGTGGGATGCCTTGAACAACCTGGGAGCTGGTGGAGCTGCAGAGCCATATGCAGTTTCTGGAGCGAACGCTCTAGTCTACGGACTTTTCGCGGTCGTCTGTGTTATGGCTGGAGCTATTAACAACCGCATTGGTCTGCGATATGGTTTGGCTCTGGGAGCCATTGGTTACCCGATTTACGGTGGTGGTCTCTACGCGAATAGTTACAGCTCCACGACTTGGTTGATGTTCTTCGGAGCTACCCTTTGTGGTATCTCTGCTGGTTTCTTCTGGGCTGCCGAGGCCGCCATTATTATTGGTTACCCTAGCCCGAAGGACCGTGCTTTCTACCTTGCTATCTGGCAGACAGCAAAGGCCGCCGGTCCCATTGTCGGCGGTGCTATCAGTCTCGGCCTCAACGCCAAGAACTCTCACGCAGGCACCGTCAGTGCTGGAACTTATATCGTTTTCATCGTTATCATGTGCCTCGGTCTTCCTATTTCGCTTCTACTCAGCCCCGCCGAGAAGGTCCAGCGCAAAGACCGCTCCCTTGTTCTTGTTCATAAGCAGGCCAGTTGGGCTGCTGAGTTCAAGGCCGCTCTTTCGCTCTTCAAGACTCGCCGAGTCCTCCTGCTTTTGCCCGCTTTCTTCATCAGCTATTTCTACAACGGTTTCATGAGCACCTGGGTCACCACCTACTTCACCGTTCGTGCCCGCGCTTTCAACTCATTCTTCACCAACTTCGCGGGTGTCGCCTCCTCCTTCCTGATCGCCGCTCTCCTCGATCGTCAGTCGATTTTCATCAAGACTCGTGCTCGGATTGCCTTCATTTCTATTGTCGTCGTCCTCACCGGTACTTGGATCTGGGCCTCTATTTTGCAGAACCAGTTCTACAACGCGCCCTCAACCCCCCAATTCGACTGGTTTAAGGGTGGCTTCGGAAAGACCTACGCTCTGGTGTTCTTCTGGCAGTTTGGAGGACAAGCATTTCAACAATTCCTCTACTGGCTGGTTGGACAGTACAGCACCGACATCTCCTCGCTCTCATACCACACCGGTATTCTTCGAGGAATGGAGGCTCTGGGCCAGACTGTTGCATGGGCCATGCAGTCGGAGGGCAATGCCAATCACTTCGTTAGCATTGGTCTGAACTTCGGAATCACTCTTCTCTGCGTGTTCCCTACATGGCTTGTCCTCTCTGATCTGGAGCACAGCCATGAGGTCACCGTCACTGCGGAAGATGTGCAGGACGATACCGCAAAGCCAGTCTAATTTGCATCCTGGCTTGACACGATGGTGTGTCAGTGTATAAAAGGAATTTAACATTCCCTCACGATTTGAAGTTGTATTTATAGAGCGTCTAGACATTTCAACATATACCCCAGTCGATAATTTTAATTTATACCTGCATCGCAATATGCGAAGAACCATCTTTCTCGTTTTGATTTGAGTAAAGTTGCGTAGACACATTAGTCGGAAAATATTCTTTGAAATCGCTAGTTCAGGGTTATACTGTATTAGTCAAAAGTCTACCACCACTCACTAGGGCATCTTTATGTGTTACTCCCCTAACACATTTTCTTTTTACCCTCAGAATCACCTAATAGCTTTATCTATAAAAGGTATAGCTGCAAAACGTACTAAAGTGGCTGGAAAGAAGTTTGACGCCACTCTTTATTCATGACAACTGTTGCTTATCCCCAGAACTAGGATACATCACATTTGAATTAGTTTCAAAACCGATTGAATCCTTGTGTATCTTACTGGGGAGCTCACTGGTTTCCTACTGGGCTGCTTGATCTACAATAATATTTGGAGATCCCAGAGTGGTCTCAAACTTGCTACCAGTCACTGTAGAAGAATAGGCGAAGGAAGGACTGTCTTTCTGATTTTGACTTGAGTAGTTCAGGACTAATATACATCTGTTTATAGCGGTCACACGACTTCATTGATGCTAGAGGCATGAATCGCATATCTGTAGCTGAACCCTCCATAACTGTAAGGATCCAGAATACCATGATAGATAAGGTCAAATCAATGTATGCGATTGAACGTAAATAGCGAAGCTGGAGAAGAGAATAGCTAGGTCGTAGGTGATGCTATATCGAAAGAGAGCTCGCACTAGTCCCGATTGGGATGTATGCTGGGAGCATCATCACAATAACCATAACCGTCTCTGCAACCATAAGCGACTCCGTGAATTTCAGCCTGTCCACCAGACGGACGTTGGAACGTAAGATCGAAGCCAAGTATGAATCAAGAAGAATTACGAGGCAACTCTCTCGGTCATAGAGAATGTTGTATTTTCTGTGATCATCGAGACGGAGGTCCACTTGTCGCAGTAGTCCGAGGCTTACTGGCAATCGTGCTGGGCGCTGTGTCTGCCAGACTGGTCCCAGTGAGCAAGTCAAAGTTGCGAAGTTGATGATGCTTAGCACCCGCGAAGCCATCCCAGGCAGTGGCACGCCGCATTTTCTGGCTTCGAATGAAGCCCGCAATGATGTCCTCCGGCTGTATATTTGTCAGACATGCATCCATCGTGCATCCATCATGCCTCCATGGATCCTTGCATTCATGCATCTGGGGACAAGAGAACTTACCAATCCACCGAGAAAATATTGGTTCCCACCCACATTGATATTCGCGGCACGGGAGGCATCTACGCCCTGGCCCCGACGGGCAGCGTTAAGTCGCGCCTTCTGATTCCGGCGCTGCCGCTGGCGCTTTGCCCGTTTGCAGGAGATTTTCTCCGCGAGCTCCTCTGTGCTCAGATGAGCCCATTTGGCCTGAGGCCATACACATCAGTTTTTGGTGAGAGCAAAACGACACAAGATAAACTTACGGGGACGGGGGGCGGAGGAGGAGGGGGCGGCGGCGGACGCATCGTTGATGGTGCTGGTGGTGGTCTATACACACATGTCAGTCTCCAATCAAGATCAAGAGATATGGAGTATACTCACGTTGGGGGAGGAGGAGGTGGTGGCGGCGCCAGCCGGGAGGTTGGTGTTGGTCTACCCAAAATACATCAGTCTCTAACCGGGATTAAGCCCTGAAGAGATACAGGGTATACTCACGGGGATGGTGGGGGGAGGGCCAGTGCTTGCAGCGGAGGTGGGGGTGGTCTACACGCAAATGTCAGTCTCCACGATCAAGATCAAGGGACCTATAGTATACTCACGGTGGTGGGGAGGCCCTTCCCCCATGGGGAGGTCCTCGTCGTCCCTGTCAAATTGTCATTAGTAAAGTCTGCAGCTCCATCCTGCAACAAAACTCACATCGTGCAACGACGAAAAACAGTGTGGGAAGTGCGAGGAGAGTCAAGGGGAGCACGCTGCCGCCCCATTCCGCGGGGGCTTTGACACCCCTATTATGCATTAGCAGATCTGGGTAAGATATTTCATAGGCTGCGCAAGACTGGCCACTCACGAAGGTCGACGTGAGCATTCTTCTTCGCGGTAGGGACCTTTGAGGAGCCCCCCGGGGAGGCAGAGGTCTTAAAAAACCGGATGGTTATACATCTGTTAGACGAATATTCATCGTGTATTCGTACATCTGGGAGCAAGATGACTTACCAAGTCCGCCAAGGACCTGCAGACAATGCTGAAGGTATTGCCGACATCATGTCGGCCGGAACCAGACGCGGAATTCTGACCTTGGCTCCAAGAACTTGAAAGGAACAAAAGTGAAGATGGAGATGGAGAGGGGAGAGAGAGGGCAGGTTGTTATTGTTTTCGTTGTTGTTTATACCCAAGATCGCTCCTTCATCAACAGCACGCGTGCCTTCCAAGTTTGTCTACTGTTGACTGCTTCAAAGAAGGAAGTAACGACCAGTACTGCGTCATTGCCTACCTAGGTATTCTCTTTATGCAAACCCCGGAATAAGTTCATATTATAAAGGTCTGCAAGATATACCAACAATTGGTGTAGTGTAGAGTAGCCGCTGTAATTAGTTTGTATTTATACTGACTACATACAGCTAATCAAAACTCTAGAATTAGCCCTACTGGGTGTTGGAAGCACAGAATAGTAAAAGCCCCAAAGTAGGGCAAACGCGACATGAGTTTTCTACACCCGGTCTGCTGGAACCTGAAACACAATCCTGACAATTGTTCTCCTTTCCATTTTCATGCAATTCAATTATAGTCGTAAACACACCCCTAATGCCTGGCCAAGATTTGCAGCATCAACGTACTCAATTCAAAACACTGCCGATCGCAGCTGAGTCTGAACAGCGATCTGTTTAGCAGGGATCGATATCGCTCTGTCAGCACTATCATACATCTGTTTATAGACGCAAAACACTGCCCAGCTTCAAATGATTGCCTCATGGCTTTGTAGACCAGCCGAATGATCCTTTTCAGATTCTCCTCATCGACCTCGGCTCAGCGTCAGAATTAGAATTAAGCATCGTGGTTGAAGTCGATAACCGATAAAAGTGCCGACTGTCATTATCCTGGAGAGATGCAGCTGTGACTAGAAGATCCTTTTGACTATTTTTGAGATAAATTCCATGTGAAAGCACGTTTCTGCTGACGCGACTCAAAACTGGGTAATATCCGAAGGGACAGACTGTCCTTGGGGGGAATGTGCTCCGAAAACATCTGATCTTCGCACATTTCCTTTTGTGTCGGATCTCCCTTCGAGTTTACGCTGAGACAGTGTCTCTCCGCCTCGCACTCCACAAAGATCAGAGCTACGGGTCAGCTTTATTGGCCCGTTTCTAGCGCCGATCTATGGAGTACAAAGCGCGTATCTTGGCCTATGACTGGGCGTTCTGAACTTTCTTTTGCTTTTAACAGTTGCAATGGTTGTTACCACGTCAAACCCGGTATAAATTCGAGATTCTATAATTCACCCAATGACGTTATTGAATTTAGTAGACCCAGCCGCCATCAACATTATAAACAGCTCCGGTGACAAAAGATGACTCTTCGCTGACTAGGAAAGAGATAACCTTCGCCACTTCGTCAGCAGATCCAAGTCTCTTCTGCGCGTTTTCTAGTATACCAGACTCCGCGCGTTTAGGATCACCGTGTTCGGACATCGGGGTCAGAACAGTACCTGGAGTTGCACATTATTAGAATATGAACTTTGCTTGAGGCATGCCGGAGCAATGCATGAATCGCAAGCGAGAGCTAATAAGTTTAAGACTTACCTGGAGCAACACAGTTAATCCTAACATTTCTGTTTTCTTTCGCAGCTGATTTCGACAAGCCGATCACAGCGGCTTTGCTAGCACAGTATGCAGATGAATTAGGCATAGCTATCTGCCCGAAGGTACTGGCAGCCGACACCTGTTAAATGAATAGTTAGATCCGATCCCTGCTCGCTGCGAGGGAAGATATGACCTACAATGCTGCCGCGGTTCATAACCTTTAGCTGAGCACGGAGACAGTTGAAAACTCCAGTAACATTTACAGAGAGAACAACCTCCAATTGCTTTACGCTGATCTCAGTTACAGGTGCAGAAGGTCCCAGTACACCGGCCATGTTTACGGCTCCATCAAGTTTGCCGAATTTGTGGATGGTCTTCTCGATCCATGCTCCAACGGAGTTCTCATCCCGGACATCGACTCGGGTAGCAATGTGTTTCTGAGAGCCACCCGGCAAAGAATCGATGGCAGTCTTTAATGCGTCTTCATTTAGATCAGCGAGAGACAGCGAGGCTCCTCTGCATGCGAGTAATTTAGCAGTGGCAAGTCCCATCCCACTCGCTGCCCCTGTTACGGCGATCTAAGCATGGGTCAGAATCACGGAAATGCATGGATTTTGAATTTCCAGAGAGATTTCAAACGACTTACTACTTTTCCTTGATGAGAAGCCATGGTGATGTGATGGTGGGAGAGATTTTGAACACCCGTAGCATGAAACTTTGTTCAGTGAGGGGAATCCCGGGCCCTTTAATGTATCCTCGACCCCACATGATTAATAAAGTTCAATGTAGAGATGGGTGAACGTACCGCATTCTCCTGCCCAGTCCGCTTATGCGCGAAGGGCTGATCGCCGACATTGATAAAGGTACCTTGATATCCGGGCGTGCCCAACCGGCGTCGGACTCCGAGCCGAAACACTGTACATACGGAAAGGATGGGTCAACCCGGGATTTATCGAATGTCATGAATCTGATGAACAATGTTATCGTCAGAAAGAACGTATACAGCACATTATTTACTACTATAGAAACTGAAATGGAAATTCTAAGAGCACTGTATGTACCTCGCATTATGGTATTAAGTTGGCTGCATTATAATAAAGCTTATCACCCAGAAGACGTCAAAGGGTGAACGAAAAATCATCATGCCGTGTTAGTTGCTCCGCAAGAGCAATCATGTCCTCGGATTCAGTTTCGAATGGGTCTAACAAGTAATCGGCGCTACCCCAGTGTGCTCTGAAAGGGCTGGGACTAAGATCATTATGTATTTCCAAGCCTCTTTGATGACCGGGCAAAGGCTGTTGTGAATCGGCACTCTCTGATGCGCCTCTCTGGACAGGAGCTGTTTGTGGTGGCATTGACGAAGTATGCGTCCGGTACGGTGCCACAAGAACATCAAGATGTTCTAGCTCGGCCCTTCTAAGTTTTGCCACAAAATTCCCCTTTCGGATCATCTCGTCTAGTACTGATGAGACGGCACGATGCCAGCCTGAGTCAGGGATATATTGCGGAAGGAATGCACTCAGAATGGTGAGAAGTACTGCCGAAGAGAAGGCATACTCGAGCTGAAAAGGTAGGAAGGTTTCTGGGTAGTGGTGTCAGCGACAGCTCTCTGTAAGAGAGATGGTTGGCCATTATACGAACCAAGGATCTCACGATCTAACAAGTTTAGAAGAGTGAGTAATGTGGTAGTTGCAGATTGTACCGATTTCTCAATTAGTTTTGCTATCGGAGCAGGAAGTATGCTGGGATCGAATTTGCTTGGGGGTAAACTCCGGATAAGAACCCAGATTACTAGCGGTCGCGTCGCCAGAATAATACACTGGAATGGCGATAATCAGAACCGATACGCAGTAGGGGATAGGAGATTTTTGCTTCAGACACAAGAAACAGGTTTCCAAGACTCACATTGTGATGGGATAGAGTGATGTTGTAGAACATTTGGGGAATCTCCCCTTTAGTAGCTTTGAAACCCGACATAACATCATCTATATCGCGCGAAACTTCAGCCAGACTATGCAAAACAGACGTGATGCTTGAAATAAAATCGGATCCATGGTTATCGTCAAAACCGTAGATGGCTATGAAGAAAGCTTGGTCAACTATGAGGAAGCGCAAGGGTGCTCGACATGAACATACTGCTATAAATGACGGAGTTAATCTGTGATAGGCGACTGCGCAATGCAAGTGTCTTGGTAGATAGAGAGTCAGAATGCGTATCTGACAGAGGTGTAGTAATACTGCTGAGCGGTATGGTTGGAGGACAGCCTAGTCCTGCCGCGAGCGCTTGGTCAAGAACATAAATTGTCCACCAGACATTGCTACAATGCTTAGTTATCCCAGGATCCATGACTTCATATGGGAACCTGCGATGAAGGCCATCGTGAAAAGAGAGCCGAAGAGCCTGGCCAATCTAGATTAGGTTGTCAGTAATGTACCCCCCTCGAGAATGTCTATAATGGACAGTCTTACATATTGATAGGCAGGCGATCGCATGTCGATCGATTGGAAATACAATGCGACAAGGGCAAAGACCTCCATTGGAAGCAGTGCGGGACGTTCATCATGCAGGAATGCCACATCTGGCAGAAGGGATAAAGCTCGTGCTGCAAGGTCAGATCCAGGGGGTGCGACGGTTGTGGGATCCGCATAGGACGTGAACGCCTTTCCAAACGCGAGGATTATGAGGTATTCAACAAACCAAAGGCGGTGCGTCTGCGCAGTATCCAGGGGACTTTTATGGAATTCCTCAAAAATCTCCAGAAAGGCCTTTTCATTCACAACACTGAATAACTCGCCTAGGCGAAACTTGACAGTGTTGTACAAAAGTAATGCATGGTCGACCGGTGGAAGTTTAACGAGGTCACTGGCATCAACCTCCGACTTTGGCTTCCAATGAAGACGAAACGCTGCTCCGTCTAAATTGAGCGGCGCACGAGGGGTATTTGAATCCCCACCACAATCTTCTAACAACGTGAAGACGCGTCGACAGAAAGACCATGTGGAAGTATGCCCAAGAAATACTACGCGGTCGCAAATCTCAGCATCTTAACCATGGCTGACGAAGGAAAGGAGCAACATACAAAGTCGGCGATCATCAGAACCACTTACATACGCCACGTCCTTTGCGACGAGAGGGTTATAAGCTTGCGGAAGATTGTGTGATGTATGTCCATTCCTTTCGGTAGGGGCAGTAGAAAATCCGCCTGGCGTGTTTGCGTGACCACGGGGAGTGGTGTTTCTCACTGTTGATATAGTTAGACACACATCGCCTTCTTGACAAGTGGTTTCGTACAATATGTATTCCGATGGCCAAAAAGGGATGGTGGTGGGTCCATCTCGGTCAATCTCGCCGATCTCGCCGATATCGTCGGTCTTGCATCCAGAGAGGTCGGCGTTATGACCGATGGATCAGCGTCGGAGAGCGAGGCCGATCCCCGCCAAATAGGTCGCTGGTCAGACTCAGCTGCCACCGGTAGTGCTTTGAATTGAGCAAGTTGACGCTGCAAATCTTGTAAATACCGCTCTGGTACCGAAACGTGGGCTTCGTCGGCTGCGAAAGCGCATTTGTCTCGGCGGCGAGTACATCGCTCGCAGGGTCGTTTCCCCGAGCATCGCACTTTAGCTGTCCGACATTGCTTGCATCTAGGAAACGCCCGGTTAGCTCCAGCCCTTTCTCGGGAATTGGATATTTGTGTGGGAAACTTACGCGCGAATGCGGCGGGAAGGACGCGATTGCGTCGGAGCTTCATTTAGGTCAACCTGATTCATCGTTCAGGCGATGAAAGAATCTCATGATGCGGTGGAAGGTGTACGGACATCGAGGCCGAGTGCCTTATCAAGGAAACTTCTTCGGTTCGGGGTTTGCTTGCTGGGTATGCCACATTTCTGACCAATTGACTGGGCGCTTCTCCATGGGGCCACATATTTGTGGCGAAAGAGAACTCCGCTTTCTTCAGCCGCCTGCGGGGTAAAAGATCAAGTAAGTTCTTGACTTCCAATAGTCAGTTGTTAGTAATTATGAGTTTCCCACGAGGAATGGGTCCCCTCCAGATCTCCCTATTGTTTACAAAAGGTCCTAGTAACCAGCCACCTGACATTCAAGTTTCAAGATGGGAGCGCGCCTAGTAGCACGCCTAGTAGCATCGAACACGCTATCGATGTCATCGTCGGAATCCCGACAACCTGTGGCCCGAATAGCTATACACATGTCTAGGAAAAAGAATAAATAGTCGAAGGGTGGACTGAACATGTGTCTACGCACGTCAGCTGACAGCTCACATACGAGGGTTAGCGCGTAGAAATCTTACGTTGAGGCTATCCGCTTTGCCCTCTCCATGTTAGAAATTGTGCATAGCAAGAGACCGGATCATGGATACCACTGTCTCATTCAAAGGCAGTAATTCCGGATCACAGGTTGGGATAAACAATGATACATCATATATAATTTCCATATTGCTTCAGCTAAAGTGGGCACTGTTTGGTTCGAGACGACTGTGCTGACCGTCACCCAGACCTGGACAGGAAATTGCCCATAGCGCATGAGGCTATATTCAATTCCTTTGAAGATCAGCATGAAAATGAATGCTTGGAAGGCACGCGGATTGATGTTCTCCATCAGATCCAGGAATGGGCTTTATCCCACGAGAGTTCCCTTGAGAGGAAATGCATCTTTTGGTTGAATGGAATGGCTGGAACAGGAAAGTCGACTATTTGTCGGACAATTGCGACGCGTTTCAGCCAGTTCAACTCCCTGGGTGCAAGTTTCTTCTTTAAGAGGGGCGAGGGATATAGAGGAAATGCTACCAAGCTAATTTCGACGATCGCACACCAGTTAACTACTAGCATCCGTGACCTACGTCCTCGCATCGAGCAAGCGGTTCTTGATGAACCAGACATTGCGAGAAAAGATATGAACAAGCAGTTCAAAACACTCATCATCAATCCGCTCTTAGTGCTTTCTTCCAGGTTCTCTTCCTCGGCGACCCAGACATTCGTGGTAGTGATTGACGCATTGGACGAGTTTGAGCGAGATGAGGATATTCGACTTCTACTCAGGCTTTTACTAGAGCTACAACAGTAAAAGTTATTACGTCTCCGGGTGTTTCTGACCAGTAGACCGGAATTAGATATTCGTCTGGGCTTCTCGAAGTTTTCTGGCCACGAAGACTTTCTTCTGCATGAGATTCCCCAAAAGGTGATGAAGCATGATTTGTCGTTATTTCTGAACCACCGGCTTTCTAGAATAAGATCAGAGCGTTTTCTTCCTGTGGATTGGCCGGGGTGATCGAAAGTTCACAGGCTAGTGAAACTGTTGTCTCCGCTGTTCATTTTTGCAGCAACAATATGCCGAATCTTCGAACACCGCGCTTTCGACCCAGTCGAAACCCTTCATGAGATCCTTTCATCCTCTGACAATATATCCAAGCTAGACGCGACATATCGACCTGTTCTCAACCGGGTACTGAAGGAGTCACAGAATGAAAGACAGAGAGAGCAGCTTATCCAGGGTTTCAAACAGGTGGTCGGTGCCATTGTGGCTCTTGAAAGTCCTCTATCGGTCCATTCACTTTCAAGGCTCCTCAATATATCAGAAAAAGCAATACAGACAAGACTAGATATTTTACACTCGATGCTCAGTGTTCCAAATGGAATAGCACGACAGGAGCCCAGCAGGATAATTCATTGATTATACCCACGGGGACCCAGAGTATAAGGTTCTCTCCTGATAGTCAACTACTGGCTTCTGTTTCTAGGAATGGTATAACGCAGCTACATAGTCTCAAAACAGGCGTACTCAAACATTCGCTACAGGGGCGTTCAGATGAGACAACAATCAGGGTCTTCTCAAATGGTCGCTTTCTGGCATCTGGCTTTCCAGATGGCCAAATTGAAATCGCGGACCTTTTAAGAGGAACCATCAGACAGATTTCCAAGTTTTATTCGAATCCAGTTTACGGCCTGACATTCTCATCCGATGACCTGTTATTAGCATCATTGTCCCTAAATGATGGCATGATACGTCTATGGGACACGATTAATGGGACACCACTAATCGATATCTGCAACCCCATTAGAATCCCCATCTCCACGGATGATTTTCTCACCCAATAATCGGACACTGCTTTTAGTTACTTCTGGGCGTATACAGTTCCGGGATTGCACGACAGGTGAATTGACATTATTCTTGGACGACGGCGAATTTCGAGATACGTTTTCTGCGTTTTCAAACGCACGGGAAATTTCTTTCTCGGGAGATGGATCTTTACTCGTGTTTGTCGGGGCACGAGGAAGGGTAACCCTCTGGGATTGCACTACCGGTGCACGGACTCGAACTTACAAGAGACATTTCAGTCGGATGTGTTCGGCGACTCTTGTGCCAAATTATCAGGGCTTGCTCCTGGCATGCGGCGGCGAGAATGGTACAGTACGGCTTTTAGATCTCACAACCTCCCAGGAAGTAGAAGACAAGGTGGGGGATACCCAAGAGATCATCTTTTCGCCCGACGGAAGACTGCTAGCGTCAATATCCGATAGGGAAATTCAGCTATGGGACATCATGGCAGGATGCATGAGGCACACCCTCCCGCGTGATTTTGAGCCCTCCAGAATAACCTATTTTGAGCCACCTGGAGATTTTTCTGCAATGGCCTTAAGTCATGACAGCACTTTGCTAGCACTGATGGACATCCGAGGGAAGATATTCCTATGGAACGTGTCAAAGAGCACCCCAAACAAGACTTTCCAATTTACCATTTCAGGGCCATTGGGGCGGGGGGGTTGTACCCTCAACTCTTGGCTTTCTCACCCAGCGGATTATTAGCGTCCGGCGGTGGTGAATACGTCGCACTTTGGGACCCTGTGACTGGTGCACAATTACAATATTGGAAACTGCAGAAGAATATTATCAGCAATCTTACCAGCCTTAAATTTGCTCATGATGGCTCATGATGGCTCGTGCTTGGACACTAATTTGGGCACACTTGGCTCTGGCAATGATGCTTTTCGAAAAATGGCAGGCGCGTGAGACTCCTTGTTACGCTCAGGAGTAATAAAGTCCGGCAATTGTTGGGAGCGATGGGGATCGAGAAGAGCTGGGTGGAAATCAGTGGACTAAGAAAACCGAAGAAAAAGCACGAGCATGTAACAATCGCGGGAAAGCCCGAAAGTCATCACCCCGAAAGTCCGCAAATATCTATCGAGCAGAATCAGTGGATCATTTTGAATGGCAAGCGCGCAGTCTGGCTACCTCTTGAATTTCGACCTGAACTGGGAGGTCGGTACGAGGTTATGGTCAACGAGAGCGGCGGTATGATTGCTCTAGGGCCCATTTTAGGAAAGTTTTACTTCATTGGCTTTCGTCTGTAATACTGGTGGCCAAGACCTGGGGCGGTGGGAAGGACAGCTCACCTGTGACACATTATCCTATGCTAATTTGGATATTTTTCTAATCCCTTATAAAAATTACATATATGTGTTTCTGCCGCATTCAACACCGGACAATCAGTTGATACTTTGCTGATAAGGAGAATCGGTCTCTCGTCTCCGTGGATGCAGAACCGTTAAAACAAATGAGAAGTTTAACTACAGATAAGTTTATCGACTAGGGCTTATTATTCCACGGGATTGGAATAGCTAGTCTCTGTTCCGCCCGTGGATATGGGGAATACGGTAAATGATGAGGCAAAGACAGAATTAAAAAGAGAGAATAAATCCAAGCCCCATTTCTTCTTCGGGTCCTACACGTAATTGTTTATCTGCATAGATAAGTACCTTCAGGATTTCTCAACACAGCGCGCATCCATCTTTTCAGAGTCTTGGTCAACCCCCATTCGGTCGATGCAAGCTAGCAATCCAACATCCCTCTGAGCCTCGTACAACAGTTGTGCGTCTCGCTCGCTGGTGTGACTATTGAAAACGCGATCCATTTGTTCCAATGACGCGTTTTTAGTCTCCGGCAAGAAAACCCACACCCAGCCAATTCCGACGAATAAAAAACCAGCAAAGAAGATATAGGTACCCCACTCCAATGTTTCGAACATAGGTGGCACAAAAAATGCGATGGCGAAGTTGTTCAACCAATTACTAGATGCGCCAATTGACGCGCCTTTTGCCCGAATTGAGAGTGGGAAAATTTCCGAGACCAAAGTCCACGAAACTGGGCCCCAAGTGGCACCGAACGCGGCAATATATAGCCAGATAAGTGCTAATTCAATCTTGTGAGTTATTGAGGTTTCTGAAATCACGCGCACTGAGCTTAGTCGGATGCGAGACCATAAAACTCACCAACTGCACTCCAGCCAGCAGCTACATGCCCAGGCCAGTCATGCTGAAATTTTGCGACAATAACACCCACAATTAGCATACTAGAGAACATCACAAATGAGCCAATAAGAAGCATAGGCTTTCGTCCGAACTTGTCAATTGAGAGCTACCAAAGTTTAGTAGGAATTCAGGTCGATCAAGCTAGCTTTGAACATACCATTCCAGGGATGGTACTGATGAAGAATACCACACCAGTAACACCAGTAGCCAAAAGAGCGATAGTCCCACTTGTCAATCCAAGACTTTGGAAGACACTAGATGCATAGTAGATAACTTTAGAGCTTGTTAGCGTAGATTCTATTTTGCTTTACCTATTCGACGTACTTGAATCGATTCCACTCCATTGTTGGAAGAACATGACGAGCCAGGCAGTGCACACCCGTTTCAGATTATCTTTCGATCGGAAGCAATTAGCGTACTGCGCAACCTGGTTTAAGAAGATATTTTTGCGCTTTTCAGCGAGCTTTGGGAAAGTTTGTGCGAAGTCACGCTCTTCAAACAGAGCTTCCGCCTTGATTTCCAAGTATTCGAACTGGACCAAGTCATCTTCGACTTTCCTTTTTCTCAGCCAAGCTAAGGTTTTCTGTGCTTCAGCATCTCTACCTTGTTTGACTAACCACCTCGGAGAGAAGGGCATAAGCCAAATTCCACAGGCCAATACAAACGCTGGAATGCCTTGAATGATAGATGGCAGGCGCCAGGCCAGGTCTAGTTGTGACTCGCCCGTACCACCGATATAGTTACTGCCGTAACCGACCCAAAATGAAATCATAATACCGAGGATCGTTGCAAATTGATAAAATGATACCAATAGACCACGTATAGCCGGGGCAGCAAGTTCGGCATTATATAGGGGTCCAACCCCGCTAAACAGCCCCACACCAAGGCCAGTGAAAAAGCGACCGGCGTAGAGAGGAGCAGAATGGTCTGGTGTAGCTCCTATATATAGATAGCTACCCAGTATTACCCAACAGCATGCAATAAACATGGTGTACTTGCGTGAGATGATTTCGCCAAGTACGCCGGCTGAGAGGGAGCCAATAATCCCCCCCACCTGTAAAATTGATGTTAACCATCCTGTTGCAGTTGACGAGTCCACAACGGCAGGAAAGTTCTTCATAAAGCGCGTCATAACTAGCGATTGACCGAGGACCCCTTGTTGGTAGCCATATTCAAAGCCACCCAACCTATGGAATCCCTGTCAATGCACTCTTTCTTGCAAAATTCAACTTTTTGAGAAGGACAAAAGGGAAGGTACTGACGATGCAAAGAATGCAATGAGTAAAACTTTTGGGTTATTCAAGACCGATTCCGATCTGGACTTTATTTCCCGAGTGGGCGACGGCACATTCCCAGAAAGCTGAACCTCCATAATCAATGGAATTTCGGCTGTCTGGCCAGTAACGATGGAGATGGGAATTCTGTCATTTCTTGAGGTGGAGATGAAGTTCTATATATGTTCACTTTTATCCACACTCATTGTAATACGGTGAATATAGCCCTGGCATTTCGTGGTTTACCCCGACCCGTGTTTTCCCCATACTCCGGATACCCCACATCTGGGGCAGAATTCTGTAAAAGGAAGTCGTAGCCACAAGAAGAAAAAACAAATTATCAGTGGTCTCTTGGGTGGTCCAATTGGGATAGAATCATGAAAATCACCGAGCGTCGAGGCTGTTAGTACGTAGAAAATTAGGGAAATATGAGGGTAAAAGAGGCGTCTGCGCATTGTATTGTGTTGAGAATTCGCTACATTTACAGGGCAAAACGTCGCATCCCCCATTTGGTACTCACTGTGTTTGAAGTTTGGACTGTCGTTTATCTAGCTCTTACGCTCTACCTGGGCTAAATTAGGTTAAAATAGTATCATCACTTCAACCTCGGGAACGTGCCCACTTCGGATGCTTGTAAGCATAGCCTGGCAATAGTTGACAATCGCGATGGAATTGGTATTCGTTATATGTCTCTAATTCATCAAAAAAGCTCATTTAGGATAATACTAGTAATGGGCTACCGATTAAGAGTCTTCTAGCGAATTCTATCTGGTTTTTGGGGGGGTGGGGGGTTGTGATCATTTACACGTGCCCAGTATTACATACACAAATCAATACAGAACAGTAGGGCATAGTTGATAGAAAAGAATTTTTCATAGTTATATTGAATAGTAACAAATCCGAGTCTCGAGTCAACAATAGATGACTACCCGGAGATTTTGGAGATTATTAAATAAAGGGAGTTCTGGAGGCCGGCTAGCGCTGACCTCCCAGGCGTTAAATAAAACCAAATACGTCGGTTTGCTCTTGGCGCCACTAAAAACGCGGGGTTTAGGTCCAAACGCTCAACAGTGACGATCATTGGAGGCTCCAGCTTCCTATTTTGCTAACACTCTACCTTCTAAGTACGCATACTTGGCAATTAACCTCACTCACCAGTGGCCTGCAAGATCCATCAAAGACAGATCACTAGACTTATAGGTCTAATACATCGAGTTTGATCTAGGAGCGCTAGAGATGATTGGATAGGAACAGTCCTAGCATCATGAGAACACGGCATTTGGAGGCAACAACTTCCAATTTTGTATCGCTCTAGCAGAGAGATAAATAAGCAATTCAATAATTGTTTGCGACCATGATTTGTAGTGAAATAAGAGAAATCAACCAAAGCCAAGAATACATACGAACATATTAAGTATATTTCTGAGACAAACTACCATAAAAGATCCGGTACGTTCAGATTCGAAATGGGCTTCCATATTATCACTATGTAGAAGTCCGAAACTTCCAAAGACACGCTTTTTTCCGCGTGGCCTGCTCCTAGTAAGCTAAGCTTAATCTGGCTAGGGTAGACCCCCTATACTTGGCTGGGGGTCGCACCATTTTCCCCATGCCGCTATGTTCGCTCCGGCTAGAGGAGTATCGAAAGGAAAGCTACGACTCAGAAAATACCATTCGTCATCGGGACAACTCATACCGATGATCATAACTTGAATCCTGTAATATCGTCTCGATGGCCTTCACTAGTAGGCACTTTAGCCTTGAAGTTGATGCTAACAGATACTGGTAATATATAATGGGAATTGCCACTATAGAGCATGCAGCTTTTCACTATTGTGCACCTGTGCTATACTCAGGTACGCTCTCAGCACTGCAGACCCCCAGTCATGCCATCTAAAAGTGTCGCTGGAAAGACGGCGATAGATATGGCGCAGTCTACGAAGAGTGCCATTCGATTAGAAGGAAGTGTGAGTTGAGCAGGGTTGCTGGATGGCCTAGTTTGCAATTAAGTGGAAGATTGTTCACGGCGAAGCTATAATCGGTCCAATATGTTATTCGGACCCAGGCACAAGCACTCCTTCAGAACGACCCATCATTCGTTGACCAAGCTCAGTACTCGGCAATATTCCACCTGGAAATTGAAAGCGGGGATCATTGGAGATATGGTGAATATTCAGACGTAAACACGCTTGATGAACAATCATTCCTGCGCTTACTATTATCTTGACCCTTTTGCGTGCTGGTGAGGAGAATCATTGTTTTTCCCCGGACCTACTTTTCCGAGCGGGTGTTTTCTCCGAGACGGGCCGGCCATGGACCATGTGGAGTCGGACTCGGGTACTTGCACCCGGGTGTATAACCTCTTCGCGTGGCCTGAAATGAACAGAAATCAATGCCGGGATTCGGCAAACCGGTCAGCACTCTCACAGTGCTAAGAATAAGTTGGAATTTATATCATGATCGTTAGTTAAACTTTACTATAAACCCTAATCAGGGAAATATTGCATGTTGACGGATACCAAGGCCTGTGCTATTCGGACTGTAGGCACACGGCCCGTGTCACCAATCGTTGTGGACCCACTGTGAGAGCAAAAGTAATATACATCTTGTCAATTCCATTTCCAAGTCGCTTTTTTTTTTTCTTTACACAATTCTTTTGTACGATTCATCCGATCAATCTTCACACTCTTGCCATTCCTTGCCTTGAATTTCACAATGGGAAAGCGGCTGCGGCATTTCCGGAAAAGTCGGAACGATGGCATTAAGATCGATTTGTGGAATAATGACACCGTCAAAGATAGCTTCTCAAAAACTGGAGACGAAATCAATGGCTGTGTCTGGGTGAGAACAGGCTTGCCTCTGGAGCTCGGATTGGTTGAAATCGCATTTCGAGGTAAGACGATATTACCCCCAGCGCATGAGCTCTACTAAAAAAAGTAAATAAGGTCGCACCCGCGTCGTGAATGATGCTCTTTTCCAGCCTGTGAAAACATATCGACAAAAGAATTTTCTCGAAATGCAGCAACCCATTGACAAAGATTCCTTCATTCCATATGAGGTTCATGGAGACGGGTTTCTTTACATGTTCCCTTTCACCTTCACAGTGCCCGAAAAACTACCAATTCATGCATGTCATCATCGAGATGAATGCAGGGATGCTGAAAGCTCCCATTTGAATCTGCCGCCAACTATTGGGGGAATTGATAAAAATACGAAATATTCAGGGGTTGACGATCTTTGCCCCGAAACGCTGAGCATCACTTATGCCGTCGAGGCAACGCTGGGAGACAACAAGACAGGTCGCTTCAGATCGAAAGAGGCGTGGAACTTTGCCTCCAAGCCGATTACCGTGATTCCATCATCTGGGAGGAAGAATGGAGTTTTTAGCCTTGACCACCTTTTACCATTGGAGCAACCGGCACATCCTCTCCTCTTGGATCAAAAAGATGTTAACAATCTGGGACTCTCGGTCAAGCAAATGACGGCAAAAACTGTCAAACTCATCCTCCCGAGCGGGGGCGAGACTGGTGGGCTCGCCACGATTATACCAATCAACTTAAAATGCGAACCGATACATGGCGGAGTTACACCTAGATTGAAGCGAATTTCCAGAAAGCTGGTTGCGCAAACTACCGTACACGCCGTACCATTTCGAGCCTCTTTTCCTGGACCAGTTCGACAAAGTCGACATTCCGTCTACACTTCCAATCTTTCATTGGCAGATTTGGATGTATCTTCAGTTGAATGGACGAAATGCAGTGCGAATTGTGGTTCTGATATTAATATGGATCAACTTCGCAATTCAAGCAGCTCGATCAAAAAGGAGCAGGATTGGCATTATGAAACAATACTCCAGGTACCAGCTTATCTACCTTGGAGAGGTAACATAGTGCCAAGTTTCAATTCTTGCCTCATTTCTAGATCATATACACTGGAAATATCCCTTGCATACCGGGCCGCGGGGAGGAGCAGGACTTCTGTAACCAAGTTTCAAATTCCCGTTGAAATCACATATTCAGAAAAGTTGCCGAAGTTTTGAGTACTCTACAGTGAAGAGCAGTTGCTAAATCAAGTACTGTATTCATCGAAGATACTCCACTTTTGAGAAGTTTTGAGCTTGAACTATGCAGATGGCATATCCTCGCAGGACGGACTTTTCATTTCTAAGCTTGCGCGAGCGAGGACTCTCAAGATTAAGCCCACAACTAGCAGACACACTTTACCTGAAGGTTGTGATCATTACAACAACCCGTTGCGCACTTACCAGAAAGAAGCCATCTTCCAAGGTGGCAAATGAGGATATCACGGTTATTCTCCGAGCCTATATACATGGTTTCCTCGGGTTGCGTGCACGATTCCCCGAATCTTTTAGCCACAGCCTGGAGGCTAAGGCCACCGATAATGAAAAGTGGAATGGATATCTTCATCGTGGAATATGCATGAACCATATTCAGAGATATTAGTATTAAAACTTGAAACAGAACAGTATTTTGGATAAAAAATAGACTCTCACACCAAACTCTGTTGAGTTGACTTCAGAAGTTTTACACTGGGTCGGCGGATTTCGCACTTAATATACCAATTTCGATTCCCCCAACGCTCGGAATAATATTGAGGTTCTCAAGATCGAAGGACTACAGAAATCCGGGGTCGTTGCGAATGTTTTGTTGAAAAAAAGTCCCCGGCGTGATAATAACACTTGTCGTAACAATCTGTGGACACGATGCCAGCAACGCCCACATTCGGTACAATTATTATATCGAGGCTCCATGAGCCTGGAAGCAAGATATGTAATAGAGGGCTTTCCCAGCCAAGTAGACTTTGCCAAGGACGTTTCCAGTGACAACCTCATTTTTCAGTAACAGACTAACACATTCTCATCGATAGAAACATACCGTGAACAATGCCTCGACTTGGAAATAGAGTAACGCAGTTGTCTAAATGTCCGGTGAAAATTAAATTCAAGCGAACAGAGTAGGTATGGAGAGCTCCCTATCTGGGAGCCGGTTTCAAATACTCCGAGATCTAGTAGCGTCTCACACGAGAAACGAATAGAATCCACTGCTCGCTCATGAGGCTCAAATGGACTTTAAAATGCCAAATCGACAAACCTTAAAACTCCCCAAGTTGTTGATTTCATGTTCCCCGGTCTCTTTTACCTTGCTGTAATATCACATTATAACTATATTCAAATTATTAAGAACTACTGCGAACCATCAATATACACTAGTATCTGGAGGAGTAAGTATTAAAAATGAAAATTATCTTTTAGGCGTAGCGTTGAGACTCATCGTCATTTCAGCATGTCACCAAAAACATTCGAAAGTCATTTGACGTTGAAAAAAATCCAATTCTGAATTTAAGAGCAATCCTAGTATCAAGCGAAAATTAAATCCGAGTCGACCTACTTGAAGGTATTTTCCGTGACAGCCCATGGGCCAGGAGGTACCTTGTCCGACCACTCCCCTCGAGGGGGACGCCAGAGTAGCAAAATACCAGGTGGCTTACACTCATGGATCAGCCTCGACCATTCATCACTCGGATTCGGCTTGTCAAAGTCAACGTGCAAACCCATAACTCGTCGATATCCGTATTCCTCATAAAGCCACCGGCCGATGGGACTCCCCTCAATGAAACTCTCGTAGCCCAATGGATCGATTCTCTCATGACCCCACTCCATGAGAAGTCGACCAACGCCACGTCGTCGATAGTTCGGGTGCACGCCCATGGCATTAACACCTGCATGGGGACGCTGGAGCCAAGATTGTCTTGGGAAAAATGCCTGAGAGAGCATGCATTCCGCGTATTCGGCACGGTCTGTTCCTTCGGGATACCAGGTGCACTTGATAGGTTGGGGTCCATTTGGAAATGGGTTTTCGTGGAAAATGAACCATTCGCACCCTCCTGCCACGTTGCCTGTTTCTTTATCTATCACATAGATAAGGTGCGAAAATGGATTCTTTTCGCTGGCATTCCAACGGACCTCGGTGTCGAGTGCTTTGTCACGGGCGCGATCTTCAGGTGTGTGACCACTTATTGGGTGGACAGCAGTGAAGATCGGGCTATGTTCGATAGAAAATAGGGTTCAGTAAAGTGCATGGTCACAGCATCGGCACTGGATTTATAAGGAGGGCAGAGAAGTTGGCCTACTTGTATGGATTGAAGTTGGCTGCCCAAAGAACATCGACAAGCCGAGCATACTCCTCTTTCGTCGGAATTACTCTGACTTCAAATTGGGATTGAGTCATCTTAGAGATTATTGGAACTTGCAGGGAAAAAAATTTTCTGGGCAAGCTGTGAATAGATAAAAGAGATTACCCACTTGATTTGGGACGCCATGGACGAGATTGGGGCCAAAACTACCCCTTACGCGGTAAGTGAGATGCATGAATTGGGGGCTTAAATTCAAAGTCAAATACTTATGTATACTACTAGGTAGCGAACTGGTTTCCTACTGAATTGCTTGATTCAGAATAATCTTTGGAGATTCTAGAGTGGTGTCAATCTCGTCACTAGAAACTGTAGCTGGACAGAATATTTTCCACGATACGGGCATGGCGGAGTAACGTTTCGTCCTTCTGTCGACGTCCAATAAGCTGAACATGACATGGAGCCCCCTCGATCCGATCAGGCTCATCTATTTGGGTTAGCACAAATCATTTTCGCGGGTTAACTTGAACTGACATGGTGGATAATAATTGACATTGCGGATAAATTTCGCGTCCTTAGCGGCTTCTGCGTTACTGAAGGGTATAACACAAGCAGGATACTGATAAAAACTTGTTAGCCGCACATCCAGTTCGTTATCGTGTCATGGAATCATACATCGACCAGATTGGCGAGAACAGTATACATCGGAACGCCGTATGTGTCGTGAGGCACAGCTGTTGTCTGATATCCCGGTGCGATTACCAAGTCAAGGTGATTATCAAGATAGACTTGTCGCATCTGTTTAGATATCTCTGCCTTAGTAACATTGAGATCAAAAAATCCGCGAAGCGTCGTTTCTCTTCCCTTTCCTTCAAGGTCGTAAGTAAAACGAAGAGACGGAATGGGAGGTTCACCGCCGTCGCTCAGACGCTTCACCACAGTTTGGTCGGGGTCAACCCTGAAGAAATCAAAAGCCAGATCAGATGCGGCTCCTATGAATGGAACTTGCCCAGACAGATCGACAACTTTGTGTCCTGCAGTTCTCAGCTTGTCCACGGCCATCGCCAAGGTGCGCTGCATACTTGGATGTAAGGGTTGTCCAGGATCTTCGGGAAGAATCCCAATGGTCAAAGGTGCTTCCGTTTTCACTTGAGGTTCAATCCAAGGATATGCAAGCGCCGAATCATCCATATCGTCGATGGATGCGTCGAATACAACTCGAAGGAGCATCTCAGCATCCCGAGCTGAGTGGCATAAGGGGCCTGCAACAGCTGCAATACCCGTCATTCCTGGCCGACCGGCGCTTTTTCCAGTCGGTGGCACACGGCCGGCACTGGGCTTAAATCCAAAGGTCCCACAGCAGAGAGCAGGTATACGGATTGACCCTGCGATATCAGTTCCAATCCCCAAAAGGGATCCTCTCATGGCAATTAGAGCACCTTCACCGCCGCTGCTCCCACCGGCTGTCAGACTTGCACGATGGGGATTCAGAACGCGCCCGAAGACGTGGTTGTGTGAATCAGCTGTCATCATAGTCTGTGGTATATTGGTTTTGACATATAAAACAGCCCCTGCCTGAAGAAGAACATCTACCAGTGGAGAGTTCTGGCTAGCCGGGGGGAGGTCTAAGAATGTAACAAGTCCCAGCGTCGAATGAACCCCTTCAACATTAAGGGATTCCTTAATGCTGATAGGGACTCCATGAAGCGGGCCGTACGGAGTTCCAGTTTCCTTGAAATGCGCATCAAGTTCTTCCGCTCGAGCAAGGGCTTCTGGAAACATTGTTTCCGTGAGGCAATTCGTGAGCTGCTGAGCAATGGCCGCGCGTTTGCAAAACGCTGTAGTAACCTCGACGGCGCTCAGCTCTTGCGCAGCAAGTTTATCTCTCAAGGTTGTTGCATCTTTGATTTCAGTAATATCAATCTCCGATGCAGTGAGAATGCCACAAGTTGCAGGAACATCCAAAACATTGGTATCACTGGTCTCATCTGGGTTGAGGAACTTGGCCGGTAATCGCCATTCAGAAGGGATTTTAGCGGAAACTTCTGCTCGCTTAGCGGCAGCTTTCTCTTGCCAGGTAGAAGCAGTCATTTTCCTCGGTGAAAAATAAGTCAATCCAGTCAATTATGATGAAAATTGGATGTACGGCAACGGGAGCAATCCTCCAAGATTTATAGTTGTGTACTTGGTAAGTGCATGCGGGGGTGGATCTTCCTTGGCCAATCAACACTATTTGCGCGCACCAAGCTAGCTGAAGCCAACCGGCAACGACTCGGCACTCGACATGGCGCTGGGGCGGCCCTTTCTCCGCTGTTAGCCATGCATAAAAAGGGCTCCGAGCACCAATGATAGGATTTATTACTCCATTCCTGATCAGTACCCAAAAAAGAACAATACTTCACCATGACTGTCCCTTCGAAAGCCGAGATTCTGACTGCCATTGGTCAGTACATCGATGAGCTGGCGCAGCCACTGCGGGAGTTGAATCGGAAGGTCGGTTTCAGAATATACTCCGAGTCTCCGACTTCCATAATTCTTGTCTCTGACACCGAATGACAGATTCATGAGACCCCCGAATTGGCATACGAGGAACACCATGCCCATGAGGTGATTTGCGAATTCCTTACGACCCACAATATTCCAGTAAAGCGACATGCCTACGGACTCAAGACCGCCTTTGAAGCTGTGGTTGGCGATTCAAACGGTCGCTGTGTGAATTTTAACGCTGAATATGATGCCCTTCCCGGCATTGGGCACGCCTGTGGACACAACCTTATTGCTACCGCTAGTGTCGCCGGATTCATGGCTCTCGCGTTTGCCATTCGCAAATTTGGCCTTCCCGGTCAAGCGCAGCTCCTCGGGACGCCTGCTGAAGAGGATGGTGGTGGTAAAGTTGATCTCATCCGCGAAGGGGCTTTCAAGAATGTGGATGTCTCCTTGATGATGTGAGTGGCTCACCCCCCTGGCCGCATCTAGCTCATCACTAATTCTGATAAGGCACCCGATGTCCGAAGATGAGTTTTCCAAGTGCAGGGTTCAAGGGATCGGTGGTAGATCCAGTATCGCATGCTACGACATTACAGCAGCATATCATGGAGTCAGTGCACATGCAGCCGCCAGTCCATGGGAAGGGGTCAATGCCCTCGATGCACTGGTGTCAGCGTATAACAATATCTCCATGCTCCGCCAACAGATCGGAACGAATGAAAGAATCCATGGTGCCATAATGCAAGCTCCAACGGTGACAAATGCTATTCCCGAGTTCACGCGCACCAAGTACACAATCCGGAGCGGCACTCAGAAAGGCGCGCGTGCACTAGGTGAACGCGTTCGCAGGTGTCTAGATGCAGGTGCTCTGGCTACCGGATGCAAGGTTGAGCTTGAAGAGACGCAAATGTATGCAGATTTGATCGTTATTCCACCATTGTGCGACGGCTTCCAAGAATTCATGGGGGATCTGGGTGTCAGTGTAGCGTCCTGTGATGAGGAGCTCATGTCTGGATCCACTGACCAGGGGAATGTCTCCCAAGTCATCCCAGCTCTTCATGCTCTAATTGGCATTCCTGTTACCAATGGCGCGCACAATCATACTCATCAGTTTACTTCGGCGGCAGGAACAGATGAGGCCCATGAGCGGTCTGTCACTGCTGGAAAAGGCATGGCTATGACAGGCTGGAGACTTCTTGTCGATGATCAGTTCTACGGCAAAGTTCGCCAATCATTCGAGGATCTGGTGGAATAACCTTCCGAATCTGCCGGCTTGCGAAATCTCGTCAATCCGTGAAAAGGGCACCTGTACGGCAGTCGATAGAGGGTTTCGCCGTCAGCTCACAGCTAATTTATATTGATAACCTTTTTAATTTGCTCTCTCTCTCTCTCTCCCTGGTATGTTCGGAGTATTTAATCAAAGGGTAAACTATATAGCAATAAAGAAGATAACGAATGAAGGTAGTGAATCAGGTAGCGAAGAAGGCAGTGAAGCAAGTATTGAAGAAGGTAGCATTATATCAGGTGCCAGATGCTATCATGATATAAGCGAGAAGTAAAATAGTTCTTCTAAAAATGATGGATTTGTTAGCAGGTCCAAGGTTTAAGTTTTCTACTGGCTAATTTATTAGTGCGGCGAATTGTCCCCTATCGACTCCCATATCGCGGGAGCACAGGGTGAAAGGTTGAAATATATCATTCTTCCGGGTAAATACTTCCGGGTCAGGGTCATTGAATTTCAGCTTAGGGGCTTTCTTTCTCATTTGTATTATTATTCAACTATAATAACAGTTCAATGTCCAAGGGTTCGTATGTCAGGCGGGTTGTCCCAGGTTTGTGATCAGCTTATAGAACGACCTGCTCCAAAGATTAAGGCGAAGAGATACAAAATCAAAGCTCCTCACATCAAGCCGGTCCGCCGCCGGTACTTCTTGGGGGTCTAGCCGCCACTGTTCCAAACGGCGAATTCCCATCAGTGCCGCCCCTGACTCTCTGGCGGTCTTCGTTGGATACGAATGAACCATCCTTGTTTGGGGATAGGATTCGAAACATCAAAATGGTTCCCCCCACTACTCCCACTATGCTGATCAGTGGTGCAGTAAGTCGACTCCTTTGGTGTTGTAAGAAAAAAAATCTTGTATCTGGGTCCGTCCTCAGGGACCAGAACACGGTAGTAGAAAATCGAGACTTACATAATTTTGCGCCAAGCAGTAACGCTCTGTAATCGCAAGAGATTTGCTAGTAAATTAAGATTGTAAGGTAGATATTCGCATCTTACAAAGAAAATAATATCATATTCAAGTTTTCATGTACTCCATAACCCTGACGTTGTGGTAGAGCGAATATGACATCATTGACTCGTCGGTTCAACTTCAAAACAATTAAGACTCCTTTAAATTGATATTGGTGCCAGTGCGAATCTTTCCAAACGCCTTAGTATGGTCTCCCATGTTTCCAAGGTTGCATCAGGTATATTCAGGTACTACGCTACTGAGTTAAAGCTCAATACCTCTGTAGCGACTTCAAGTTTTACTGCAATTCACACCACTAGCCTCCAAATATATATATTGAATTTTTATTCGGTGATTCAGTGCTCAACACATCTAGCATCGGGTAAAAAAAATCTTATGATTGTAGCTTCTTTACAAAGAGCTGTTCCTGGTAACGGGCACGTGGGGGAGATCCGAGGAAGGATAGTTCTCATTGAGCCTACGGATGAAAGAAGCTATCTAATATACAGTGGCTGGAAAGAAGTTTGACGCCACTCTTGATTCATAAGAAACTGTTGCTCGTCCTAACAACTATAAAATATAAATTTTGAACGAGTATTAAAACTGATCAATTCTTATACATCTTCTTAGGTAGCTAACTGGTTTCCTACTGGGTTTCTGGAGCGGCGTCAAACTTGTTACAAGGCACTGTAGCTGCATGACGGCGCCTGCAGACTGCCTAGATGCCTGACGCTTCATGCATGGAAGCTCTCAGAAGTTTCAACAGCATAACAGCAAGCAAACAGCCAAAACATCCATTCCTCGAACTTTCATGAGGTGACTCCACCCTTTAAGTGGGGCGGCTGGTTGCTGTCTGTTGATGTTTCAAAACCCCGCAGCAGCTGATCAATCCCTAGTCATCTCCACTGGCACCAGGTGCCCAGGTGTCTCGATCGCACTACCCACTGGTAGCAACGCGAGCATGAACCATCTGTGTGCATTGCCTGTTGAAATTATCCAACTAATTATTGAGCGTCTTGAATATGCCTCAGAGGTAAATTCCCTCGCACAGACGTGTCGTTCTCTATCCAACATTGCCACATGTCCTTATCTCTATCCTCAATATGCCAAAGTGTGCTCCCCTCGAGGTCTGGACCGCTTAGTAGAGAATCACAATGTGGACGCTTTACGACAGCTCGTTTCTAATGGAGTCGACCTGGAAGGGTATCGTCGATATGGCCAAGGCTACCCATCGGGAGATCGCCAAACCCCAATCGCACTAGCGGTATCAAACGGGTTCGCAGATGTCCTGCAGATTTTTCGAGATGCCTGTGGGCCTGACATCGCCGTATGGGGCGACTTGAACTCCGCAATAGAAAAAGGAGATCTTGATGTTCTCAAACCCTTCTTTCAAAGCAACCCGTCTGCTGAAGTGAAAGAGGAGTGGCTTTTGTATGCAGCCTGCTGTGGCAACCTGGATTCCGTAAAATGTATGGTCGATCAAGGGTTCGACATCAATCCAAGAACGGAATTCCAGACCCCGCTTATGATGGCAGCAAGAAGCACCCAACAAGAGATCGTTGAGTTCCTGATCGAGGCTGGAGCTGATCCTAATCTCACTTCAAATGGGCGGCCTATTGGCGGGATCACAACGACAACTCTCTATAATGCTGCAATGGTTCGGAATGGCAGAAGTCCAGAGCTGTTGGTCCGATATCTTCTAAACCACGGTGCACGCTTGGTAGGACCGGGAGAAAGCGAAACCAAAGCTTTGGCACGCCTTGTTTTCCGCGGAGCAGAAGACATGGCCAAAATTATCATGGACCAGAGTGATTTTGACGCAAGAGTATCGTCTAGTAATACCGAGGAGCGAGGATGTTTACTATGCGTCGCTGCTGCATTTGGAGATGAAGATCTCGCTAGGCGCCTACTAAAGATGGGCTGCCCTCCTGTCAGGGACATAACGTGGCCTGCAATCCAGGAGGCTGCAAAACGCGGGAAACGCGATATCGTGAAGCTACTGCTAGACAAGGCCGTGGAGGAGTCTAGTACCGATCTACGAGAGATTTATTCTATTGCAATGGGGTCTGCTATCTGCAGTCACGAAGAATCGACCTTTCGGACAATACTCGACCACGGCGGCGACTATTCACTCCAAATAATCGCTGATGGAGTCGTCACTAGTTATTTACTTGGAGACGCATCGATTTCCTCCGTCCTTGTTGAAAGAGGAATTTTGAAATATTTCACTGAAACAAACAAGGTCGATTTGATCTTACGAAGAGCAATTGAACGCGGTAATTCCGAATTCGTGATTCAGATACTGCGGCACTTCAATTTAGGGCCTTCATATTTCCTTCGAGAATCTTTCTGTACCGTTTTTGAGTTTGCCGCTCGGTCTGGCCCGCTAGAAAGTTTTAAGAAAATCATTTCAGAGGGAGAGGGAGTTTCTATCCAGGTCCACGATGAAGCATGTCTGTCTGCTCTCTTCCATGCCGGGAAAGGTCTACAGCCTGCGATAATTGAGCTGTTTTTGGACCATGGATTCTCGGTAAACAGCGCCAATCCAACCATCCTTAGGGGTATCCAGCGTACAAGTGAACCATTGATTGTACGCGTTGCTAGAACCAAGATTCTCTCTCCATCTGATGACAAAAGGGCCATACAAACCATACGTCTATTGCTGGAGAGGGGTGCTGATGTCGATGCCGTCAACAATAAAGGATACACTGCCCTTACCGTGGCCACAAGAATGCAGCATACTGAAGTAGCCAAGGAGCTGCTAGCTGGAGGCGCAAACCCATTTCATAGTATTGGCTCCGATACAAGTCCATTGGAGATGGCTGTGAAACATAATCAGTCCGAGTTGGTTAAAACATTCCTGGAGATCGCAGAAGTTCGTGGTCTTCACTACGCTGATTTCCTCAGCTTGATTCCGACCCAGAATACCAACCCTTGGGAGAGACAGTTCTTTCCAGTAATAGCCACAATGCGACAGAATGACGAGGAAGAGGAGAACCCGGAAGAAAGCCCATCGCCGTCCAATTTGTTAGTGGATGTAGAGGATGAGAATGAGGAGGAGGAGGAGGAGGATCCTTCGCAACACTCGATTTACTGGGATAAATTCTTCATAGTCAAAGAGATGAGGAGATATTACTGGCGAAAAACATACCCGGTTCCGCAAGAGACTGCGTGATTGGTTTTGCCGTACAGGAAGTGGACGAATTACCTCGGCGAGGGTCACGGTCACGGTAAGGTATATCTTTACTTGGGAGACGGGAGGGCTTAAATTTTGCATCTGGAACCTAATACAATACCTCCGTCGCTACTTTGTTCGCTACTTTCTTCAATACTTTCTTCATTACTTTCTTCAATACTATATACTGTAGTGGGGAAATAGGTTATGGGTATGTGGAAGCCTGATATCTGAGGCTCCTACCAGTTAGATAGTACTCGTTCGTCCTACGCACACGAATTCAACACTACACATGTCTTCCGAACGCATTCCCCGTTGCATAGAGGTGTCCTATCTTCGACTATTCCCTGTTATTGCTCATTGAGACCGCTACCCTACGATGGCTGAAGCCCACTAGGACTGGTGTTGGTGTTGTTCTCGCTTCGACCTGTCTGCTTGACAGACTGCCACGGCGCATTCCCCTTTTCAATAGTTACTTGACTAAAGAATACAGTAATCATAATATATAAATATATCCGCAAATTACCCCATAAATGGTAGCAATGCGTAACTCCTCTACCAGTCGCTTTTGTTCCAGCACAGATTGACGCCGATGAGCACATGCCAGGTCAAACTTCTACATACATGCCGCACTAAGCTGGCTAAAGAAGCCACTAGTCGCAATCCGCCTTTACCTAATAGTTAGCCATACTAACTTGTTAGAGACACTGATCTCAAGCTTGTCCATTCCACATTATAGTAGAGGAACTAGGTACCTCTATAACTCTTATTGTTTAGAGAGGTTACAGAAAGGAAACAACCTACAAAGGGATAGTCAAGTAGTACCTCTTTCAGAAGATACAGACAGCTTCAGCAAAGATAACTATATACTAAAGTAGAATAATATACTTTGAGAGAAGTCAGTAGGGAACCCAATATCTCATTACAGAAAAAGTTTGTTCGACGACTCGGTTGCCTCGACTATCTTGCAGTGATCCCGAACATAATGTGATCTAGGATAAGGAGCAATTCGTTTGGTTGAAGGTTTCATACTTAACTATGTGCCCAAGGATAAAGTATGTAGTAGATATTAGCACCTTATAATAAATAGTAGAGTATACTAGACTAGATATCAACTGTATAATCATTAGGGTAATTTACTTCATTGTTTTTACACCTCGGGATGCACTATTAAGGAGATGTTTGAAGCTATAGATTAATATAAATAAGATAATTTTTCTCTCCTAGCTTTTAGAGGACCTTATTCAGAATATTATATATAGCCTTTTCTATTCCTATCTAGTCGAATACTGATAAATGTTTTGTATTTTAACTAGTAGTAATATAGAAAAATTCTATTTCACTAACCTTATTCTTAAAGGCTTTTAGATGGGTGAAGCCCGCTTAGGTACAAATTATTCTAATTGTGAGAGCACCCCAAATTCCTTATACACTAGGACCTGATATGGCCTATCTACTTTGAGATAGCTTAAGCGAGTGTTTAACAGGAAGGATCTTGATATTAAACATGAAATATTCATATAGGACGTTCTGTCAATGATATGCCATAACTGGTTATATATCATATTTTACAGCCAAGAAGAAATATAGACACAATTTGAGATAGGAATTGCAAAACAAGCGCTAAATATCAGACTTATAAGTGTTGTGGATCAGAAGTGCCCGAACAATGGCGATGTTACAGGATATTAAAGGCTATATCGAGACCTCTATTCCTACTCGATGGCGATCTTTTTAGTAGGAGGGGCAGTGGCCTTGGGAACCAAAACTGAGAGGATGCCGTTCTTCAGACTCGCCTTGACGTTGTCTTGATCGATGCGTACCGGGAAGAAGAAGGCCCGTGAGAATTCACCGATAGAACGCTCGCTAGCCCAGTAGCGGTGGCCAGATCTAGCTTTAGAGGCTTTCTCTCTAGTTTCCACGGCTTGTTCCTTGTTCTCCTGATCATTTAGATCGGTGGTATGATGCTCGCGTTCGATGCGACCCTTAACGACCAGGATCTGTGGGTCGGTGAATTCAACGTTAACATCTTCTTGGGCAATACCGGGTAGCTCGCCATCGAGTTGAAACGCCGTTTCGCTCTCGCGGACATCAAACTTAGGAGCGAAGCTACGTATTGCAGAGTGGCTGTTGCTCCGATGGTTGTTATAGTTATCGAGAAGACTAAAGAGAGGAGCAAAATTGCTTGTAGAGGGAAAACTGGCTTGGAGGAGTGACATAATAAGTTTTATTGGTATCTGAAGAGTAAATGTAGCCAGAGACTGGTGTCTTTGTTCGTCTGAGTTGAGTTCTTGCTGGTGGATGACAAGGCGGGGAGAGGTTTTTATAAACGAGGCGGCGTAAGCATGATATTCTAGGAGTGAGGATATCTCATAATCGCATGACGCCATATAGTCCGATTTCTGATTCGTCGATACCAGTGTTTGCGGGCTGGTTCTGGCAACTTCCAGCTGGGTATAGAAACTTCTCCGCGTTCCACCAGATCATGTGATAACAAACCCCGTGGTCTGCCTTGGTTATATTCGTACACCCAAATTGACCAACAAACGGACTGATCTGACTTCAGTTGACGCCAGTTCTCGTTTATTCATCATAGCAAGTCATGTCGCTCGTGCAGCATCTCTCCTCTGTCGAGGGTACCGATCATGATCCAGAAGCAGATATCCAGTACAATAGTCCGCTTATCGCACGGACAATCAGCTATGACGTACTACAGCCCCCCAGTCAACCCGTTCCAGTTGAGGAGCAACCACCGGCAACGCCTGCCTACAAAGTTTCGGCTTCCAGAAGATTGGGTATGTACAATGATATCGTATAGCTAGAATACATCGCTGACACGGTGAAGCGCAGGTCATCTTTACGGTTTTCACATGCTGGGTGGCATCAGGTATCTTGTTTGGATACGCAGCGCTGAAGCCGATCCTCGTCGAAGAAGGCGTCTATCATAATATGTGTACCGATGCCGAGCTCGAGAAAGGAATGAAACTGTGTGTTAAGCAAGACTTAAGGTATGCTTGCCACCACAAGCTAACCTGTCCCCTCTAACGAGATAAAGACTCAATTTATGTTTTACCATCGCGTCGATAACAGCAAATGTGTCGGCACTGCCTGTCGGGACAATTCTTGATCACTATGGATCAAGAGTCTGTGGCCTAATTGGTAGCGTCTTTCTAGCACTCGGCAGTCTATTCATATCAGCCACTTTCCATTGGTCTAAATTCCACGCACTCATTGCTGGCCACTTTTTCATAGCATTTGGCGGGACTTTTATCTTTGTTCCGTCATTCCAGATAGCAAACGCATTCCCAAAGCATGTTGGTACTATCGTCTCTCTTGTGACTGGAGCATTTGACGCATCTGCTGCCGTATTTGTTCTCTATCGACTTGTCTACGAGGCCTCTGACAGGGCGTTTACTCCAGACAAGTTCTTCTTTGGGTACCTGGCTGTACCTGTTACAATTCTTGTCGCACATTTGTCCTTTATGCCGAAATTCGACTACTATTCAACGCTCCGGCTGGAGAACCAGATCGAACAAGCCGCCGATGCAACAAACGACGTGCACGATTCTGATCACGAAATTGAGAGCGACAGACAGCGGCAACTTGTACGTGACAAGCGTGCCGAGCGTCGGCGGAAAATGTACAATGACATCAGCGAAGTCCTCGGTGATGAAGACGAGAGACAACAACGAGCTGAGCAGGAGGGAGATCGCCAGCAAGTTAGTCAGGTCTGGGGCGTGTTACATGGGATGCCCGCCCACAAGCAGATGGCGACTCCCTGGTTTATTTTGATCACCTTGCTGACCGTCATCCAAATGCTCCGGATGAATTATTTTATTGCGACTATCCATGCACAATACAAATACATGCTAGGTTCAGCCGAGAACGCTGAGCGAATCAACGATTTCTTTGACGTCGCTCTACCCGTTGGCGGTATTCTGTTCACGCCCTTTATAGGGGCATTGCTGGATCGTCTGAGCGTGCCAGTAATGCTAGGTGTCATCGTGATATTCATTACGGCAATTGGCGTTCTGAACTCGATCCCAGCCATGTGGGCGGGATATATGACCGTTATCCTGTTCGTTCTCCTTCGACCTCTGTATTATTCGGCTATGTCGTATGTTCATCTTCTGCCAATAAACTTGACTAAAATATATTCCAGACATGCTAAACGAAGTTTTAGTGACTATGCCACGAAGGTATTTGGTTTCGCGACCTTTGGTCGGGTCTATGGCGCGATCATCTGCTTAGCTGGTCTCGTCAACTTCTCTCAATATTGGTTGGATTCGCTGACCCATGGTCCTTTTGACGGAAATCCGATTCCAATAAATGTAAGCTTGACGATCGCGGGTTCTGTCATTGGTGTCATACTTGTTGGGTTTGTCTCGTCAAGAGGCCGACGGCTTAGAGCGGAGAATGAAAACCAGGGTGAGAGGCAGCCTTTATTATTGGAGGTGGATGAGGAACAATGAACTATGTATCTATCCCGTTCCCAGCAAAGGCTTCATGGTCACGATCGTGTATGTCTATGGCCTGTGAAACTCACGGTATTCTACAGATTATGAAGATCTAGAGGTATTCCCTACCTTTACATAATGTGATTTTGGGTGGAATAAGTGACAGTAATGAGGTCGAAGTACCATATTATCAACACGTCTTTTCCTGCGCCCAAATAATGATGCCTTCTAGTGAAAAGTGTTGCAATAGTGATAGTCAGAGATATAGCCGAGAATCAATGTTCCTGTCCCGGGCTTTTTCTCAGGGACATATTCAAGTGATTGTGCCACACTAATCAAGGGATGAAAATATCCTCGGCATTTTCGATAATGGGAAATAATACAGCGCGATCAACGCTGAAAATCGAATGGCTTAACTACTAGAATGGCAAAACAAATCTTGAAAGATGGAGGTGCCTTATAGTGTATGAGAAAACCCTGACAAGGTGGTGGGGTATATGCATCGCAAGAGCGGCGTAGCGGCGAGCTCGAGGGCGAGAGCGAAGAGTATCATGCTGATGCAAAGGAGACCTAGGCTAGGCTAAGCAAATAAAGCAAATAGAGTGCGATTAAGGCGGTGGAAAACCTATATGGTGATCAAGTGAAGAAACGCTGGTGTCATAACTGTTGCTGCGCTAGTTCATAGTATGACCACCGATACTATGCCTATATATAGTATGTACGTACCAAACTTGGAGTTGATCTTTATTCTAGGAAGCTTGCGTTTATTTGTAAGGGAAATCCAAAACCTGAGCAACACCGGGCCTGTCCCAGAGTACCGTGTGCACTGAGGGCTGACTGTAAATCGGTGAGAGCCCTAAAGTATAGGCAGGATTTTGACTCACTATTCTTGCTATACTTGAATTTCTGATCTCTACGGTATTCTGATCTAACTGTATGATTAGCTTAAAATTTTGATTAGTTCTAAGTTGACTGAAGTTCTCTATTATATTTCATTTTAGTCTCTCTAGTTATCTATAGGGTTTATATAAACTAATTCTGAATAGCTAGTTCTAAAATTTGATTTAATGGAGTAATTTTTGTTTAAAATAAGGTATCCAACAAGAGGTCAAACTATTATTGCTTCTGCTACTCTCAGGCAATATTCAATATGTGGATTGGGAGTGACGATGCTCGAATGCGCAGGTACCTGGTGTGCATTTCATCACACAGGGCATTTCATTTCACCGGGATGGGTTACCACCAGCGGCGATTGCATAAAACGATGAACCATTCATATTTGTCTGGGGCTTCTGAGAATTTGACTCGACGAGAATAATCGAAAGCTTAGGAAGGTCTATTTGAAAGAAAAGTTTGACATTCTTTCTTCTTCATACCACTCTTCTGGGGTGTATCATTCTAGTAGGGACCCAATATTGAGAGGTCATATTTATCACCGTAGAAGTAATATATTTACTTAACCTTCAAGTGTATCTCTTACGTGATAGAACGCTCTACTAAAAAAGCCAAGTTCAATTTTTTATATCTGTACAGCAGATAAGTACAGACTGCTAGCTCACCATAGCTAGCTAATACTACTGAGTTTCTGAATTTGATTAATCTCATACTACAGAAAACTAAATTATTAAATTTTTAAATATCTATATATCTAATCTAACTAAATAGGAAAATTTAGACCTGAAGAGCACCTCTCTCTATAAATATCATATAATATCTAGCTATGAATAATAAATATAGATATACCAGAATATATATCGAGTACAGAAACCTAAAATACAATAAAATATTAAAGTATATTTAGGCTTAATAATAGACTATAGTTATATTATAAGTATTACTAAAGAATAAGACTAAGCGGAGATATTAACTACTCTCGATTCTAGAAATATAAGCTAAAAAAATGCTTTTAAAACTCTCTTAGAGAATTACAGATCCTATTTCCTCTCTCCCTTGATCACGCTTACCTTAACTATTATCTCTTATAATGTATATATATCTATATTAGTAAAGCGCAAAGCTAAAAGATATATAGTCAATATACCAAAAATATAGCATCCAGTACTAAGAATCCTATTTCGAAAAACAGACTTCTAGGGGGCATAGAGTAAATCCCAGGAACTAGCTAGCAGCTATACTAAGACATAAATAGATCTTAATATCTAAATAAAAAGCCATAAATATATCCGAGCCTAAAAAGGTCGACAGGTCGTAATAATATAGCAATTAAAGCTATAGCTACCAACCCAAACAAAGCATTATCTAGTATACCTGTCTCGGATCCTTATTCTAGATACTATCATAAATTAGCCAAGTATAATAACTCTAAAAATCATCTGACTCACAGATTTAGCTTTATTTTAATATACAGAAGCGTAAGAGAAACAAACACATTTCTATCAGCTATTATATCAGGTTAAGCAACATATATCGCTGCTCAAATATAAACAGAATTACCTCATTCATGAGCTTAAAAGATTATAAAATTATTTCTGAGCCTTGCATTATAAGTATATTAATAGAATGGAACCGAGTTGGAAGTTGGCCACAAAGAAGCCTGGACATGCAGTAAGTCATCTGTCTCAATGAGGTGGTCAATTGCTCAGACAAATTCGTTTGTCAAAACCCACATTATGTTGTTCAGTTCACCGACTGGATTCAAACGCGGTATCTCCTCGTAGGCAAGGCGCACTCTGATTCAGCACAAGCTTCCCCAAAAGGTGGAAAGACAAATCGGAAAAGGGGTTCTCCATCAAACTCAGCTGTCGCATCAAGTATGAAGTTTCAATCCGGAGAAGATAATCAGACGGGCGAGGGAGTCACAAAGATGGCACGAAGACAATACGAAGGACAGCTGGATGCCGACTGGAATTTATTTCAAGGTGATACTGGGGAGAAAAGGTGACTGGGTAGAAGTGTGACAAGGTTTTGAGAACAGCATCATAACATTTGATAATGTAGACCGCCTGAGATATTTGTTGAACCTTGCAGATGAATGATTATCTGAATTTCAAAGCTATCAAACCCTGTGCTCCCTCGATAAAAATACTACTGCTTAGCAGCAATTTCTCTGTAACTCCGTAGATGCAAAATTGGCCCTGAACCGAATATTGAATGGAAACCCTTGACACAGAAAGCCCCACGGTAGTTCACTTTAAATACCTTTGACAGCTTCCTCTATTTTTGCCCATGCTCTGGGTAGCAAGGTTCCCATCAGCCAATAATTTCCATCAAAGTCTTGCCCCAGCATGTTGAAGATATTGTAGCCAGCATAGCCCGGGCCGATTGATTCGTTATAGTAGTTGACCATCGTGCCTGGTGGATTTTGCCTCTTCTCCCCATCGTCACCCCTTCGCACAACAGCAGGCCCAAAGTCAACCGTTTGAATCAAATTAGCCTTTAGCAAGTTATTAAAGATAATTGGAACCATATTTGGTTCACCAAATAGCAGCCGCGGCTCCCTTCCTGCATCCTTCTCGTGAAAGATTTCGCGTAACAAAGTTATAGCCTGTTTCTCTGTCGCTTGTTCTGTAAGATATTCTCGATGCTGTAGAGCGATGGATCCAACAGTTTCAGACCCGGCTGTTCCAGATAAAAACGTGTAGGTTCCAAGAACCATATTCTGAATGAAGACTCCCGCTGATTGTGCAAAAAGCGGGATTCGATATCGCGCGTTCATCAAATTCAAAATGGTAACAGGGCGCTTGTTTGGCTCGGATGCCGTGAACGCTTTGGCCACCCAAGCCGTGAGTATGTCGCTATCGCTAACGAATGGTTGCTTCTCTTGGTCGGGAGAAATATTAATAATCTCCAGGTGGGCCTGTTCCCTTAATCTGGCGAATGATTCTTTTGGGAGGTATATGACTCGACGTTCTCGATTCGAATTCCAAACCTTGTCCCATATGAAGCGAAGCATGAACATCAAGAGACCCGATCCTTGTATTCGCCTCCCCTCCGTCTTCAGCCCTTCTAGCGATTCATCCGCGCTGGTTATTACTGGGTGTCGACAGATATCTTCACGTGCGCCGAGAACAGGAGCGACTTCATATTCTCTCTCAGCCAAGACAGAAGACCAGCCAGCTAGTAAAGCATGGGCCCCCATCGCATCCATCAAAAGATGGGGCCATACGAGTGCAACCGTCGTCGCGTCCGCGAAGGTTGTCACATGCAACGAGACGATCGGCTCATTCTGAGCTATCATATTCTCAAAGGTTGGAAAATTTGGTCGCGCAATAAATGGTCGCGTGTCCGTGGTAACAGGCTGTACAGAGGCGCCTTCGGTTTCTTTAGGCAATTGCCTGGCAATCGGATGATCCTCCAATCTGGTGTCGAGGGAGGTATGAGTGAAGAAAACAGTTTTATGTTCCAACCCCGTGTATCTTGGAACATGTATTTCCAGCTTTCCATTGTCCTGCCAGTGTTCGATGTTAATCGCAATTCGAAAGCGTCGCAGGCAGCTGTATTCATACCTTCCATCGTAAACGTCCACCTAGTTTTCTCCAGTCTCCTATCCGTAGCAGTTTTGACAAAGAATCGTTCAGTTTCTCAGCGTCGAGAACATCATTAAACCTCATCATCCAATTGACGAAGCAATAATTGACCTTGCTGTCATCCATGGAATGCAAGGGATATACATCATGGGGGGGTTCATCTTGTCGCGCCTCAGCAGCCATCATGACACCACGGTGGAAGAATATTCACAGTTCAAATCTTGATTCCTCTCCAGAGGATCAAGGGTAGTTTTGAAGCTGGCTGCCAAGGACCAAGGTCAAGCTCAGGAGCCATTATTGAGCCAGTTCCGGATTTTAGAATATGGGCGGGTCTCACAACAGGGACCGTGAAGATCACTCATGTCAGAAGGGGTTGAGATCGGCAAGTCTGGATGTCACAATTGGTCGATATATGACCAAGGGGCGATTCGACCACGGCTCATCATCGTCAGAAGCCTCCCCGCTCTTTCGTCCCTCACTGGTCTACTAAATACTATACTGATCACAATCCCCTGCAGTCTTTATTTCCTCCGTGTGAGATCATAAGCAGCACATCATAAAAATACAATTCTATTGAAACCGAGATAATTATCTTACCCGGTGGCTGTTTTGCGAGTGTTTCGTTTTTCGTATCAAGGACCAAGTTTCAGAACTTGCGACCGCCTCAAATTTCAGTCAACTCGCTCAAGGTTTTATTTTAATGGTCAAATAATGCGCATATACGCTCCAGATACAGTACAGACTCGGAATGAACATCTCCGTGATTCGATTTAACCTTGTAGAAGCAGTGTTAGTAATCTAAGTGGGGTATTCTGGGGTCCAAATGGCTCCGGATGTCGAGCTCCCCCTGGGGTTATGCACTTATGCATCTTCAACATCCCCTCCAGGCAACAACAACACTTTTTGGATCACTGAACATCGAAACTTGGGAGACTTGAAATGGAAAGTCGCCAACCACTGAGAGTAGCCGTCATCGGCGTCGGCCAAATGGGCATCAGCCACGCCCTAGCCTACCACCACAACCCAGGCTTCGAGATCGTGAGTCTCGTCAACCGAGGCCCGATCAAGAATCTCCCAGGCGAGTTGAAGGCCTATCAAACGCTGTCCAGTTTAGACGAGGCACTATCCCTGAAACCAGATGTAGTATCGATCAGCACTCATACTGCAACTCATGCCGACTACGCTGTGGCAGCCATGGAAGCCGGGGCCCACGTCTTTGTGGAGAAACCGCTAGCCGCCACTGTTGCAGAAGCGGAGCGTGTCGTGGACACAGCACGCCGGACAGGTCGTAAGTTGGTGGTTGGATATATCCTTCGACACCATCCTAGTTGGGTGGAATTTATTCGGCAGGCCCGGCAGCTCGGCCCACCGTATGTGATGCGAATGAACCTGAATCAGCGATCGACTGGCAAGGCATGGAATATCCACAAACGGCTTCTCCAAGACTCCAAGAACCCCGTCGTGGATTGCGGTGTGCATTATTTGGATGTTATGCTTCAGATTACCGATAGCAAGCCCATCCAGGTGCGGGGTATGGGTCTTGCTCTCAGCGATGAGATTCCAGCGGGCGATCAGGTCAACTATGGCCATTTGCAAATACTTTTCGCTGATGGGTCTGTCGGCTGGTATGAAGCTGGCTGGGGGCCGATGATGTCTGAGACTGCATTTTTCGTTAAAGACGTGATTGGTCCAAAGGGGTCCGTCTCGATTGTCATGGATGAGAAGAACACAGCAGATACAGGTGGCTCCGCTGATGTGAACAGCCACACGAAGACATCGAGGTTACGCGTGAGCACCATAGTTGGGGGGCATCCTCAGGATGAGATGATTTCGATGGAAGATGAGCCCGATCATAATGCCCTTTGCGCCCGTGAGCAGCAATTTTTGCTGGATGCAATACTCGAGGATCGTGACTTGTCTCAACATATGGAGGATGCGGTTAGATCACTGAATATTGTCCTTGCTGCGGACACTTCCATGCGATCCCATCGCGCGATTGATCTTTCTTGATTTCTACGCAAACATACACATCATTCTCTAGAAACCTAGAAGAACCAATACGAGGATATAAGGTTGTTTGTTCAGAGTAGAGTAAGGGCACCTCAACTGCACATTTATATTTTTATTTATTATTATTTACATGCTGTTGTAACATTTTCCTAGTATAAGCTTTCAGGTAGGATTCAAGCCTTTCAACCTTATACCTTACAAAATATAGTCTCCTAGTGAGTTTCAATGGATTTCAAGCTACAAGGCTGTCTGTGAAGTCAGGTACGAGTTTTCATCTCCGTTTTTGAACTGGTTCTAACACTAAAAAAAGCTAAAAGTAAGTATGAATCACATAGTAATCGGTTCAATATCGAATCGCAGATTGATAGTCTCAAGCGGACCCGTCCAGGTAAAGATTCTCGAAATATGTACTGTACCCCGTTGGAACGCACCCAGCACAAAGTATCCTACGATTTTGCCAATGCGTGTTCCGAGTATAACATGGTATTCCTGGGACCCAGATTCCCACGGCCGTCGGACGTAGTCAGGCCAGTAGAGGCCTCGATCCTCTGTATAGATGAAATTATCCATTAGATTTAGAGTATCGTTGTTGACCACAGTACTAATAAAAACGTGTTTCAGTGTACCCAGAGCAAACTGACTCTCATAAACAGCTTTGGTTAGTTCCGAAGTCCAGGGACGCGAAGCTCCATACTTTCGTTCTATATTAGTAATAAAAATGGCGCCCTCGGCGATTCTTCCAACCCAGGAATGGCTAGCACGAACCTCCCATCCAGATTGCACATTAAATACAGTTGATGGGCCTGGCTCGCTGTACGGTATCTCAAGTGTAGCCGCATCTTCCTCGCATCCTACAGGGAATGGCCCTGTAAGAGTCCGAACTACCCAGCGTCTCTCTTGAAGATCTTCAAGAGTGAGGGATGTTCGTTCAACGGGACATCCCTGCTCAGTTGGATCTTCAATCCACTGACGAATGTTGAAACCGGCGTCCGCGTAATCCTGCCATTGGGCGAACTGTATCTTCTTCCTATTCCATCCCTCAGGGCAAGGAGCGAAACTGTCCGACATGGCGCAATGTGTAACTAGTCTGGGAAAGGGATTATAAGTATATATGAGCTTATCTTCAAGGCAATAGAGCTCAGGATATTGTGTTGTTCTGATGTGATCAGAATGTGTTGGTTGCGGCGAGAAATTACTTAGGGAAGCAGGGGCTTTTTATAGTGGGCCCTATCTGTATAGATGCGTGGATCTCGGATGACTTGAATGAAAGCATTCCGCAAACAAAGAAACAATTCAAAGTCATTGTGCAGACACATACCTACAAAGGTACAAAGCCATTGTGTAGTTCTGAGTTGCATCAAGTTCAAAGGCCAAGATAAGTGAGGCGAACAAGGATCTGCCTATTCCGAGTTGGAGAGCTCGCTGTATTGACACTTTTCGTGAATGGAAACCAATTTCATAATAAAGAACTTAGACGTTATCTCGTACGTAAGTAACAACTCCACGCCATTGAAATACAGACTTTCATTATACCTCATCCTAATAGCACTCTTTGCATCCCCTGCGAATATACGTTTCACGAGCCGGGTCTCCTTCGTAATGAAGAACTTCCCACTGACCGGTTCCAGATTCAATAGCGACTTCTTCAAGTTTCTCTCCTCCAGCACCACCTCCAACAATCATGTTCGCTGGCCGGTACTCCGGGTTCGACTGTAGTCTATGAATGGCCGATCCGTGTATCATCGCAGTAGATGGAATAGCTCGGGCTTTACCAAGATGAAGGGGCCAATGGACCAATTTCCACGAGCCATCCGGTTGCATGTCGGATCGACGTATCGGAAGGTACTCCATCATTCTCCACGCTAAAACAGAGATAGGGGATAGACCCTCGCCGAAATCAATGCGATCGTGTAAAATCCCTTCCGAGCTGGACTTTCGAAGCGCTTCGTGAAAGTGTTTGCCTGAGGAGGGGTCTTTTTCACACTTCTCCAAACATTTGTATTTGTGCAGTTTCTCCTGGTCGAATTCGATGCCTGCACGCTGGGCCTCTTGGACCATCCAAACGAGCGGAACGTGGCTGAGCTGAGATTCTTCATCGGATGCGCGTTGAAATCCACCACCGATATCCGCGTGGCCTCCCGGGAACCAGATTTCTTGCAAATCCTGCTCACCATCGTCTACTGCCATGTGGGTCGATGATTTTCCATTTCCATTGACGCCATCAAGATGCTCGTCATCATCAACCGGCGCGGGAACCCCAGGAACGACAAGGGGCTCGGTTTTGACAGTATCGAGTCGCTCTTTGTACGTGGTCCCCTGGGTGCCTATACTGTTTTGCGTCCTCACACCTGGATCCAGCAATACTGGCTGGAACTTGACTCTGCGCTCATCAATGCTAACAGCATGTCTAATCACACGAGCTGTAGGCATTGTATCATTGTTGATTTCAAAATCAGCAATGCTATTGACCGTGTCAAACAGACCCAGGAACTTCACCCTAGTCACCGGGCGACACAGAGTCTCCCGACAGTTTTTCAGAAATTCAGTCGCCGCTTTCCGTTCCTTTGTTCCCTCGAATCGAGTCAGCTTCCATTGGGAGAATGCTTCCCAGATGAAAGGGATCATTTCTTCATTATCCGGTCCAAGCAGCCCAGCATAGTCCAGCATCTCAGCTAGAAATCGAGCCGTATACGCCCCTCGAGAGAAACCAAAAATAAAAATGTTGCCATCGCCTCGATAATGTCGCATTAAGAACCTGTAACCACCCAGAACATGCTGATCGAATGACTCCCCCAGTGCCTGGCTGATTGTCTTGCTTTTGCCCAGACGGCTACTTTTTTTCAGCGTTGTAGCTGCCAAGGAGCCCGGCGTGATTTCGGTGCCGATCCCCGCTGCGACTTATTAGTTCCTGCTATAGTGAGGATGGTGGTCGAGACATACGCTGATAATAAACCACTGTCACAGGATTAGTTACCCAGTCTTAGACACGCGAGTAAAATATGAAAAAAGCAACGAAACTCACATTGTTCATCTGTTCTTTGTAACATCCGACAGATCTTCAGGATATTAGTTTCCGTACCATCAGCACGGAAGGTATTCCCAGTTCCATCAAAACACAGAACAATTTGAATCGGCTTAGACTGGGCCATGTTTCGTAGCGATGAGGAAGTTGAATGAAAAAAGATGTAATCGTGCGATCGCAGGACGCCGCACGATCAGCCTCTTTATTTGAATGCACTGACCGTCGCGGTTTGTGTTCAGCTTGTCTATCTTTGACGGTTTTGGGTTAGCTCTTATTGCAGTGAAGACCAGGTCACCGGCTAGTTACTTTTTACCAAGACCCTGTTCATCCTATCGCCAGGCCCAATTTGAGAGGAATGTCACATTGTGGGGCAGCTCAATTGGCGCATGATGACCTACTACTGACAGTAGTTGGTGGAGCGAAGGGCGATCGTGGCCCTCTTCTGATAATCTTCACCCCTTGACGCCAACTTCTTCCCGCCCCACGGTTCGCGCCCAGGTCTTACTATGCAAATGGTCGCCACTATCTGAGGATAATACTTTGATGCTTACTTGGAGAATATTGGTTGATAAATATCGTCGGTATTTATGAATCCAATGATGTTCTTTGCCCAGGGGTCACCCGTGTTCACCGCAACAAATGTCATCTGCCCTGCCAGTGGTCACTCCGGTGTAAAGATACCCGAATTAATGCTAGTGTAGATATGCGCATACATGATCCTTGGGGAATTATACTTGAATATATTGATCTTTGACATATGATTTATTTTGTTGCCCAGGAAATAATGAGATACATCACTACTTGCCTCACCGCCATGTGGATAGTATTCATTTGAACCCCATGGCAAATCAACAACTTGGAACTTGATTTATTCAGGTGGCTATTGAGACGGTGCTGGTAAAATTGACAAGGTGGGAAATGAGCTACTATTCCCAACAGAAAGACACAAAGATATTTCACCGAGTGGAGGTTTTGGGTGCCTCCTGGCCAACTTGTCTTTGGGTCCAATAACTAGCTGTATTGCATACCCTCGAAGCCTGCGAACCTCGAAGCCTGCGAACTTGGCTTCTCTGGCAATGAAGAAGTTCCCCTGTTTCAGTCAAATGGACCGATGAGTGATCTCACCCGGTGGGAAATGTTATGCGATACATGATCAAATTAAATAGTATGCAAATGCTGTTGCATTCGTTGGAGAAATGGAAATGTTGCTGGCTGAGTAGTAGGTAGATTTGATTGTACTCGTAGAGCTCAACTGAAATTTGAAGTGATAGTATTCATCATGGATAGAGTTGGTAGGTATGGAGCTATCTGTCCTTGCAACAGTGTTTTCGTAGATCTTATTGGAAAACCCAGTTGACAGAACAACTTCCTCGCCACATCAGATCAAGTTTAAACATTCCTTTTCCTCTTGCTATCAGAAGCCCTTGTCGGCAACCATCTTCTTTAAACTCTCGAATTTCTTCCAGGGAACATCCTTCCAGAAAGTTTTCCCGGAATGTCCACAAGAGTGGTTATCTTTTTCACTTTAAGCTCGCCTAATGTGACAAGCCAACGATGAGAACTTTCCATGCTGTCTTGGCCATTAATAGAAACACCTAGCCGGTTGGCAGGGTCAGTTGGAAGGGCCAAGGCAGCATATGCAAAGGAACATCTTGTCGCCATCTTTTCATCATCTTGAATTTTGAGCCCAACCTGATATAATGATCAGATGAAGTTGTGACAGGGGACTTAAGGGGCCATTAACAGTTGCCAGCCTCACGAAAGCTGACTTTGTATCAGGATCAGAGGCCCAGACTGCGTAACGTAGACCCATATTCTTTCAGTATCGACCTCGCCAGTGTCGTGCTCCGATAATCTCCATCGTTGTGTAATTGCCCTCCGCAATGCTTTACTGCATCGTCTTCATTATGCCAGGCGCTACTGCTTCCAGTCAGCGCAACCGAAGTGCTCCTCGAGCAGCTGGATGTCCTTCTCGCATGACTCGTTGCCCGTGCATTCAAAGTCCACGGGTTTGTCAAGCGTGTGCCATTCCTCTGGCGTGAGGACTCTGTCCATCTTGATGCTCGGCTTGGCGGTCTTCAAGAAGTCTGCGGGAGGTGTCTGGCTCAGTAAGCGTAGGAGTTTCCTAGCTCGGGGCCATTGTGCCTCTCTATTCTGGAATATAGAACCCCTGTCTGGCCGACATAGAGCCAAAATGATGCGCTGCGTCGAAAGGTCGTGTCGGCTCAGGGGCTGACACAGCAGTGGGAACCAACCGTTGGAGTTGTGGAAGCGTCGTTGGCAACTGACGGAGGTTAATCTGAGCGTGGGGAACCATAAGCTGCGCAGCGATGTTTGCGATAACTGACGCGATGTTTTGGACGGACTAGCTGACAGGTACAGGTTCCGTTGGGACGGCTGGAATGACCAACGCGGTGCTTCGGGGTGGATTGAACCAATCGTTGGGGTCGGGGAAGCATCGCTGGGAGCTGGCGGAGGTGGAAAGGAGACGGTACTCTTGGGGACGTGAACTGGTTCGCAAGGGGAAGTAGCAACGAAGCCGTTGTCTCGCAACTCCAGAATACTAGGAGAACTTCTCAGTAATCTAGTTCGAGTCTGCAAAGATTAGCCTACCTGGTCAGATCGAATTTGTCCTGTTCACAAATTCGCTTCACTTCTGGACTCAGGTTCTTTTCAAGCCAAATCTCCATGTCGAAACTTTTGAGAGATCCATATCTGTCAGCTATATCTTGGTGTAAGGCTTCCCCAAGAATATGCTTCAAACCAGAAGTCCAGTTGACTGGTCCAAGAGGACCGCTGACCAGCAAGTGAATTTCGCACGGGTTCCAATCGGATGGACTCCATATTCGTATCTCGTATTCGTCCGTTGTCTAGTCCATCAAGACGGTACTGTTGATGTGGTGAATTCGTTCGCTGTGGGGACTAATAGCGAGGCTGCTGAGTCTTCATCCTTGAAGATTGGGTTGACCGGTGCTTTATCCCCAAGGGCAACGGCGGTTACCAGTCCCAATTCGGGTTGGTTCCTTTCGCCGAGTCCATCGAGCTCAAGCTCTTCTGGGGAAGGACGGGCAGAGTGAAAGGGATCGAACTTGAGGTATCCCCATGGTGAATCTTGCCAAAGTGTGGCCTGTGCCATCCAATTCTGGACCTCATGGATAGAGACCTCTCCGAAGCCCACACACCGAGCGTGAGATGGACGGAGGGGAACCTGGGTAACGAACACTTGAAGGTCCGCAGGAATGCTTCGAACAGCCGAGGCGATGATTTGAACGAATCGGGTGCGAACGGACGGCCAAGTTATTTTAGTTCTGCAGGGATAGCCAGACGTTCTGCGAGGCCTTCAACGGGCGTGGTGATGGTTGGAAATTCTGCGGGATTTTGAACAGGCGTAGCAACGGTTGGAGGTTCTGGTGGCCTCCCTGGTAATGCTGCTTCCGACCCTCTCTGAACATTTCCAACTGTAACAAGCCGGAATATGATGAAATATGAGACGGAATCAATGTATGCGATATCAGATATCACGAGAATAACGAAGTTGGAGAAGGAATAACTTGGTTGTGGTTGATACCGCCGTGGGTAATGCTATACGGAAGAGCTGCGTTAGTCCCGATTGGGGTGTATGCCGCCAGCATCCCGAGAAGGAATCATGTTGTGCTTTTCTATTGTCGTTGCCTCAACCAAGCCAGAAGGCATCAGAGAGGTCTTTTTATGTGACAAATAGAACAGCAAGCAGGCTCTTCATCGAGAGATGGGCCATGGCCTTTCGCCAGCAACATCCTTATTCTCAGTCAAGATAAGTCGAGACGAGGCCAGATATCTTCAGCCATACCCTCTCCTATCATCACCCCCACGATATTGACGATAATCTGCTAACAATAAGATCTACAAGCTTTTGATCATAAGACATGATAGACTATATCGACCTCTTTGTCCGCAACCGAGATTGCTTGCACTCCCCGAACCTGGACATTAGACCTTCTCGAGTCACCCTGCGTTCAATACCATGATGCTGACTATCTCGTCATGCGGCAGATGCATCATGTCCATCCACACGACCATCAACTCCGGCGGGAACATCGCCTAGACGATCCCCGGCGCATGGGCCTTAGCCTGCCATCAAGGCCGTCCTCCGCTTCGTCGCCTCTCCGAACTGCGAGGGTACGGCTGCAATCGCGCTACCGGGCTCATCTGCGTCGATGTCCAAGGCCACCTCTGGTGACATGGGTATGTAAATATCCGTGACCGCGATGATCCTCGCGTTGTCCTTCCCCATTCTGATGGAGATGTTGCTCACACAGTCCTCCTCCTCGCGCACCACTTGGCCGAGCTCGATTCAGCTCGTGATGATGACACAGTCCGAGGAGATGGCCTCTTCCATGACCGCGTTGCTGAGCCTATCCATGGCATTGTACAGCGGCTAGTAACAAATTTGGCGCCACTCTAGAATCTCCAAAGATTATCATAGGTCAAGCAACCCAGTAGGAAACCAATTAGCTACCTAGTAGTATACATAAGGATTTGACCAGTTTTCATACTAGTACTTCAAATTTGATGTATCCTAGTTCTGGTAATAAGTAACAGTTGCCGTGAAAAAAGGGCGGCGTCAAACTTCTTTCCAGCCACTGTAGAACTGGATGTCCTCCTCGGAACACGAGAGCGAGAGCATGCTCGTATATGAGAGCGGGTACTGCAGAAAGCTCGCGCCCTGCTAGTATATCGAGTCGATTAACACCGTCTACGAACTCGTGGCCACGATGGACAACGCTGCGGTCAACTATGGGAAGTCCCTTATCAAGTTGTACCCCCTCCACATGTCGTCTCAGTCCTGCTTAGTTTGATAAGTCCTGTAGATGTAGAAGCTAGGAATGAGTAATGTCATAATAAATAATTATATTGTCATGATCTGGAGCGTGCTCAGGCACCAGGTAGAATAATTCCTATTGTACATGCCCATGACTGCAACTATCCCAAATTACGGGTATGGCAGTAGCAGTGATTCGCGCTGTTGGAAAAAGCAAAGTTCAGAAACCCGATTCCGAAACCCATTTGATATTGGAAAAAACAAGCCCCGTCATGTTAATCGTCAGTCGTAGAAAAGAAAAATCAAGAGCCCCTTATCGCCTTTCCAGAAGTGAAGAAAAGCAACCACCCACACAGCGGGCGATCCTGCGACCGCCCCGGACCGCGATAATTTTACCCCCCCTATTATGCATTAGCTGATCCGTATGCAAGAACTTCATATGCTGTGCAAAACCGGCCACTTACGAATGGGAAAGGGGGCGTCGCTGCCAGAGGCAGCGGGCTCCAAAGAGCCCAGTACCGGCACAGCGCCGCAGGGCGAGCGGCAGAGCCATGGCTTCAGAAGAAGCCCGAGAGGGGACCGCGGGCCCGGAACTATACAACTGTTAGATACATATTTATCGTGCATTCGTGCATTCGTGCATCCGCGAGAAAGATAACTTACCAAATCTTCCCACGCTTGGGAACCTACAACAATAAAGACATTGCCGACGACGTGCTGGCCACTGCCAGAGGCGCGGGCTAACAGTTCATCGGACTCTTCTTCCTCCTCCTCCTCCTCCTCCTCCTCCTCCTCCTCCTCCTCCTCCTCCTGCTGCTGCTGCTGCTGCTGCTGCTGCTGCTCCTTTTCCTATGACTTGTCGTTTCCTATATACTAGGATATACCGTCATATCTTTTTGTAGCTGTTGGCAAGTCAATGATTGAGTCTGGATACTGCCTAGATCTAAGAAGGATTATGTTCTGCTTATTGGCTCCTGAAGGGTCCTTCTAGAGTCTCTGCCAGCCAACTAAAGTGTCGCTATACTGATGTTAAATAGATAACTTGCTTCCAAACTCGCTATTTGCCCATATGCTTCAGGCAGAGTAGACATGGCGAGCCGGGATCTCTGTGCCCTCGGTGCCTCACCAGTTTCTCATAGCGGCTCTTATCGGCATTTTAGGTCACTGATTCATAATAGGCCCAGATTTTTAAGGTACTCCAGGCTACCCGCACAGTTAAAATAGGTTCAGGGGGGCAGAGAGGCTTAGTTAGAGCTTAATAAAGTCGATATCGCCTCCCCCGTAGCAAGCTAACTACTTAGATTTATCCATAATTTTGGTGGTATTTTTAGTGTAATATAGTTACTATCTAATGTATAATTTTATATTATAATATAAAAGTTATAATACAGATATCGCAGAGTATATTTCTGCAGAAATTTCTAGTAATAGAAGCCACAGCCTAATAGCCACGATGTTTTTTTTGTGTATTAGTCTTTTTAACCAATAATAATTCATATACATCTTATAAATCGTGTTTAACTGGTTAGAAAAATAAGAGCCCCACCGTCACAGATACACGACAGAATGCCAGGGTCCCTACTCTTAGCATACAAAATATATATCCAGCATTCGAAATCACAAAACCCCTAAAAATCAAAATCCCAACGGCTACTTATCATAAAGACCTCAGATTCTAAATATATATTCATTAAGCTGTTCTGAGTACCATACTAAGAAAAAAAAACTTAATAATAGTATTTATATGACTCAGGAGTCAATAAAACAGATATAGAAACAGAAAAAAAGAATAGCATGTCCTGGTTTCGATCCAGGGTCCTCCGGGTTATGAGCCCGGCGCTCTTCCCCTGAGCTAACATGCTGGGATGTTGAAATTGATCACTATTTTGAAACCCAAAGATTCTAGCCTAGAAAGGCTGAAAACTCTATTTCTGTTACTAAAGCTGTCTACACCACGAAGCGGTATCGACTAATAGATACTGCTTTATAGTATAGAAGATAGAGCTATAGATAATACTAAGTATTCTACTATATAACTAATAGTATTCTGTTTTATTTTCTACTCTGTTTAATTTATATATGCTTTATTTAATAAGAGTAGTTTTCATTTATCTAAATTCTAAGCCTGTTATACAGACTTAGCTATAGATATGATAAAACAGAATTCTCTATTAAGTACCATTCTTATGGATAATGTATGCTAGAGCACAAAGCTTCAACATCCCAGCATGTTAGCTCAGGGGAAGAGCGCCGGGCTCATAACCCGGAGGACCCTGGATCGAAACCAGGACATGCTATTCTTTTTTTGACTTTTTTCTTAGTCAATTATATCCCTTGGCTATCCTAGGGTGGAGTCTGCTAATAGTAAATCCAATGCTGTAAATTCGGAAGCAAGAAAACCCTAGAAAGATTAGGATAACATTGTGAGATTCGGGAGCGAGTGTGTTGATTTTTCTAAGGTAGGGCCCACAGCCATGTAACTACTGTACGTGAGCTGGCGGTTCGTACTGCCGTATGTGACCAAACTGGGTCCCAAACTCAAATTCCTCATTTGTGCAGGTATACTGACACAATTCGCCCATATAGATCCTGAAGCAGCTGGATAGGAACCAGTTGAGTCAAGCGCGGGTAAAAACCAGCTCGTCCTCTGACCCCATCCATGCTGTGATCTGATAATAGAATCCACTGAGAAACCATCAGAAATACAATCTGCCGGAGTGCGGAAAACCAGAGTTTGTTTCCCTATTCTGTCTCCTCGCCGAGATAACTCACATGAGGCGCCCAGAGATGATCACGCTCGCAAAATCATCTCAGGCTCTTCGCGCGGTGACAGAACCAGTCCTTCGACCGTGATGTCAAAATCAAGAACCCAAGGGGGCAGCTAATTCACCTTGAACGCCTACTGTAGCATCATTGGCAACCTGAACCGCAATTTGCGGTTGTGCCGCAGTCTAGTGTGAGATTAACTCATCGGAAATCCCAGTCTAGCAATGGTAATAATATTGCAAGCCCCAGCCCAAGATCGAATTTCAAGCTGGCTTTTGTAAATACTTTCGCTATCTGTGACGTCCTGAAATACCCATCATATGTGGACAACCGGTCAGAAAACCCTTTCTAGTCCAATCTAAACCACTTCGAACTAGTACGTTGGTGTTAATATCCTCTTTCAGAAAACTGCCACTCAAGTTTTGAGGGCAACCGCCGCGCGTTGTGAGATTTGAGGATTGTCTATCTGTCTTTTGATCCCAGATTCTCCACCTATCCTTATTAGAAATCACCCAGCGCAACACCACAGGCTCTGTTAATAGTTAAAAGGTCATCACGCCAACGCTTAAAACTCTCAGTTTCGCAAAGCCAGTCGCAAGTTACTCCGTGTTTCATTCGAGAGTGTATTTCAAGATCACCCCGCATATCGAGATCATCTACACTTTCTCCTTTGATCCAATCAAAAATACCATCTTTAAGCTTGTCTAGAAGAGGTTCAGTAGATATTACAGATCTTCCATGTTATTCTCGCAAATTCCTCAAAAGCCGGAAGAACCTCGAAGAGAAGTTATCTGTCCGTGGCAGGAAGTTTCTCTATTTCCAAGGAGTCAACGTCATTTTTTATAGTGGCGAAGCGCAGTATCTCAAGGAGCCTCTTTATAGCTTTTACAGCCCCATGGAATCCCATTATGATGGGATTTGGCGCCTATTTACCGAAACTGGAAGGATAATACTCGACAGACAGACCTTTCAGGAAGACTAACCTTCAAATGCAGTTACTGTTCAAGCAAATACCGATCCCGACCCGCTTCTATGTCCTCCATACGAAGTAGGGTATTCTTTGAGTCTTAAGCGATGGTGTCGCTTTTCTATTGATCAGATAGAAGGACCTAAATGGAGAGAAGGTGCCTGGGAAACACTGATAATTGGCGATGAGTAGAAGACTGTTTTCTAGTCTTTAGTGATATCCTACTCTTACTCTAACTCTAGAGACTAGAGCTTGCAGAAGGGCAAGGGCCTGGTCATTCCCTTGCATGGCTCACCTGGATCTGGAAAGACACTTACGGCCGAAACAGCGGCAGAAGGGACTAAAAGAGCACTTATCACGGTATCTCTAGGAGAGTTTAATAAGTCGGATAGGTATGTATAGAGGGTCATTATATCAATAGAATAACTAAATGACGTCTCAAGTCCATGGGCCTTTGAGCGTAACCTTAAGAGTCTTCTGCAGTACGCGACAGTATGGAAGGGAGTGGTTCCGATGGATGAAGCAGACGTTTTTCTCGAGGCTCGTGAAGATGGAGTCAACGTAAGCCGAAATGCTATCGTAGCTGGTATGAAAATATGCCAAATTAATCTCTCTAGGTAAGAGAGAGGCTAACTATTTTCGTACTGGTATTTTTGAAAGAGTTGGAATATTTTGGGGGTATTGTGTTCCTCACGACGAATCGAATCAAGTTCTTTGACAAAGCGATGAAATTATGTCTCCATCTCGCCCTTGAATATACTCCACCCGGCATAGAGACTCGACGAAGACTCTGGAGTCAAGTTCTCAACGCAATATCCGATAATGAGACGCAAATCAATATTAATGAAGTCTCAGACCTATTTCTATCCGTGAAAATGAATGGAAGGGAAATTGCTAATGCTGTCCATACTGCCCGAACAATCGCTCGGTTTCAAAAACGACCTCTGAAAAATGAATATATTCGAATGGTGTGAATACTTGGAGCAGGTTTAATGAGGCCTTAGAGGTCACGAGCAACATGAAGACGAATGGAGCCAATGAGCATACGACTGCTACAGTTGGAAAGGCGAATTCTATCCTCAAAGAAGATGGACAAGGGTTTCAATCATAGAATATACGTTCAGCTATGATTGTGGCATGGGAAGGGATACAACGCGAGGTAGCCATTTGGAGAGATAGACCTTGGTGATGCGAGAGGGAAGCACATGATTGTTGGAAATGATAAATTGGCGCAGAATCAGTGATAGTGGAAGGTGTCGAAATGATAGAGAGGGCAATGTTGAAGGTTAGGGCGAGGTCGGCCGCAGTGACTTTTTTCTGCCACCGCTTTCCCCTTTTGCTATCCAACCGCCGCATTTTGGCCGACGTGCACCGCAACTCAATATCAGAGCTAAATCTCCATTTCACATCGTCAAAAACGAAACAAAAAAGTAACATAGCATGTCCTGGTTTCGATCCAGGGTCCTCCGGGTTATGAGCCCGGCGCTCTTCCCCTGAGCTAACATGCTGGGATGTTGAAATTCTTCGATTTTTTGTGACTCCACTGCGTACCTGACATTGTGCGGTGGATACTCTGATTTTAGAACCAATGAGAATCCAGAGACATCTTAGCCCTCTCAGCACTTAGTCCCGTTTCAATTGTAGTGGTCTTACTAGGATTCAGTGATTTTCTCGAACCATGAATCCCGTTACAACAATCTTTGCACTATTCACAACTATACATGACGCATTTCCGACGCACCTATTCACTCATCACAACTAGTTTCAGATACCCCAATGCCCCACGAATAATAGATCCAACCCAGGCCACCGTGGTAAGCCTGTCGCTTTCATAGGCTCAAAGCCTGAGGATCTTGAGTATGAAACTAATTGGGAGGCGTAGTGCAGTTTCGGACAGTATATATGTGAACAGATGAATCCCGTGGGAAGTCGTCCGATTATGTGTTATTGCACAGCTTATATCTAACTGTTTGAAGACAGGGGAGGGCCCTAATAGTAGGATTGCGTTGGTGTCGATGTCTTCGAATTCACCTCTCCGACAACCATGGATTAGATCGTCAAGACCGTAAATGAAAAGGGAGATGCGACCGTGAAGACCAAGATGATTTTAGACAACTTGAAGGCTCCAGGGCTCTATTGCTGTGTACTAAAATGTAGAATGCCGATGCAAAATCTTCAAGTCTTGGGGAACAATCACATTTCGTTGTAGGTACTTTATATTCTCCACGTGTACCTAATAGACACCAGCTCCTATGAGCTTGAATATTTGACTGCCGTCACGGTGTCTACCTAGGTAGGTGTTACTTCAGGGCAATATATGTATATATATATCTATATATACTGTAGTTAAATACGACTCGAAATGTGGCATATGATTGCCAGTCTGCTATTTTGAATAGATTATGGGTATCGAGTTTGGTCTCTAGTTTAATCTACAGGAGTCTTTGAGGAACCAACTCCTTTACCAGCAGTCATACATCTGCTCATATGGAATAGATAGAAATGACTGTATGAAGACCGTGAATGCCTCTTCTGACTCAGTTACCGATCCACCCCGGGCTAGTGCCGAGCGGGAAGAAGTGTGGAGCAAGTTGTGGAGTCTCGGACTTGTTTTGCGCCTCCGAGCCCATGGGAATCATTCTATTGCTAACAGTATCCAGATGAACATACTGCTCTGCACGCGCATAGTGGCATATAATAATGGTTTCAACAAGATTCTGGTTGATTATTTTGAACCGGGTGAAAAAATCGTTGTAATTGCAAATGCTGATCTACAGCGGGGTACTCTCCCCTCGGTGTTAATGTAACCACCGAGGCAGTACTTTCTACTTTCTATGACAAACCTATGGGGCCATTTCCAAGCAATTCTCTTCCAGCTGTGACTCTTCTCTGCCAAGTGCCAGTGGGACTATAGTTGCCACCACGTGGCAAACACAGCAAACAATCATGATAGATCTGGACTAACTACTATATACAGTAGACTCTGCAGAAGAGAGATCTAAGTGGTCCGAAATAATAACCTCAGCCTCTAATGCAAAGCAAAAACCCATTAAACCAATCGCTTTTCCAACCGAGAGTCCTTTTTCGACTTATTTTTTATTTTTTCCCTGCAGAGCCTTCCGATTACGGCGGGAGTGGGGCGTACTATGCCCGATTCGGCCAACATCGCGATATCGGAGCCGGATTTTTTGATTGAAAGCTCCAATTTGAAGGTTCTTCGACTGTCACAAATTTCTTACTTTATTTCTTCCTTGTAATCGCCTCAGATTCTCCAGTTTTTGCATTTGTTGCATTTGCATTTCTCTTCGGTTTGGTTATTTTATTCGCCCAGCATGGAGTTTCGTGGCGGCGACGCCAAGAAGGATTTTGCGGCAGAGGCGCAAGCCGGCGATGGCATTTTACCCGATAATATGAGTAGCCGCGAGCTGCAAATACACGAGCACGGCATTAAGAAGTTCAGTCGGTTAGGCTGGAAGCGACTCACCGTTGTGCTCATCACCGAAGCGATCGCGTTGGGCACACTATCGATCCCTTCCACATTCGCCACACTGGGAATGGTGGGCGCCGTCATTTGCTGCATCGGTATCGGTATTATTGCGATTTACACAAGCTATGTCGTTGGTCAGGTGAAGGTCAAATACCCTCACATCACGAATTATGCCGACGCGGGCTATGTGCTCTTCGAGAAATTAGGCTGTGGACGATTTGGATACGAGCTTATCACTGGCATGCTGAGTCTGCAGTTGCTGTTTCTCATCGGATCGCATTGTCTGACAGGCTCGATTGCCCTCACAACTATCTCCGATAGTAACGTGTGCTCCATTGTTTTTGCTGTGGTGTCTGCTGTGATTCTTCTCCTCCTCGCCATCCCGCCTAGCTTTACGGAGATGGCTATCCTAGGCTATATTGATTTCGCCTCGATTCTGATCGCCGTCGGAGTCACTGTGATCGGTACTGGAGTCCAAGCTACAGAGTCCCCAGGCCTATCAAACGTGAACTGGTCGGCCTGGCCCAAGCCGGATATCACATTCGCGGAAACCTTCATCTCCGTCACGAATATCATCTTCGCCTATACGATCACCATCTGCCAAATCTCCTTTATGGATGAGATGCACACACCAAAGGATTTCACCAAGTCTGTATGCGCGTTGGGGGCTATCGAGATGGTCATTTACACCTTGTCAGGAGCATTGATTTATGTCTTTGTTGGACAAGATGTCCAGAGCCCGGCTCTTCTATCTGCCGGCAAGCTTTTAAGCCGAATCGTCTTCGGTATCGCACTGCCTGTGATCTTCATCAGTGGCTCGATCAACGCTGTTGTTTTTGGCCGTATGGTACACGGGCGCATTTTCAAGAACTCCTATATTCGATTCGTCAACACACCTGTGGGATGGATCACCTGGCTCGGCGTGATTACAACCGCCGTCATCATCTCTTTTATTATTGCTGAAGTCATCCCCTTCTTCGATGACCTATTGTCGCTGATGTCGGCTCTTTTCCTGTCGGGCTTCACTTTTTACTTCCCGGCTATGATGTGGTTCCTCCTTATTAAACAGGGGAGTATCTTCACACCCAAAAACCTTGCATTGGGGGCCTTGAATGTCCTGGTCTTCTTGATTGGTCTTGTGACGTTGGTCGCTGGTATCTACTCTTGCGTCATTGATATTGTAAGTTCAAATTCCGCGTCTGCCATTGCCGCCAGCAATCACTAATCTAGTCTTTTAGAGGAACAAATATCGGGACGGTACCGTTGGGGGTGTTTTTAGTTGCTCGTCATAATGGCATGCTCAGGCAATACTCCCTGGCCCCCATGATACCCGGGAATAAATAATCAATCGCATCAATTGTAAATAGATTTGTTTATACACCATCTCGCTCCATATCCAAATGAGGCTTTCCTATTGCTTAAAAACTTCCTGTAAACTCCACCTGCAACGAACTTAGATCTCCATCTACAATCTGTTGTGACAATTACCCGGGGTGGTAAAATATTGTCTCTGGGCCATCATTTATAACCAAGGCTCTGGGGTTAATAATTGGTACCTGTGGATAGCTTGAACACGACTGAATGTATTGTTCTTTTCTCCACTAAAGCCATACTATCGGGCACGATCAATTCTCAGACTTTGACAAGAACGGAAAAGACAGAAAACAGCAGAAACACATTCTTACTCGCGGTATAAAGAACGATGCATGCATTCAACCTAGGCTATCAAATCTGAATTGGTGCTTAATGCGGGACCCATCGTGCTCTCGCCGGGGGGGGGGGGGTGCGTGCGGCCCCTCGCAAGCATAGCTTGAGTAACGCCAAACTGAGTACGCAAATCCACCAACGGGTTCTTCCGGGCACTTTTTACATTATTGGGATTGTAATTCGCATAGGGTGAGCCCATATGCTCTGCAGGAATAACGTTGGCTAGATTGGCGGGGATTCTCGAAGTCGAAATAATCAGATTATGGTCATGGACTGGAACTATGGTACATACCCTGTATATCCATTCGTCACCGATTGGTATATGCAATGTTGGACGCTGCGTCATAGGACTTGGGCCTAGAAGCTATAAACTCGTCAGTATTGACTCTTTTCCGAAACCGAGAGGCATTGAGACTTACTCCCTCGACCCAGAACGCCTTTTCACCATAATTAGCAGCGTTTATAGCTTCAAATTCATCCCAGTCAAAAGGGCGTGGTTGACATAATTGTTTGCCCTTCGACCAGTAGGTCACTAAGCGCGTCCAAGGAAGTTTACTGGTCCGATATGCTTTCATTATTGACTTGATGTTGGGAATTTGCTCATTTTTATCACCGTCTGCCTCTCTATCGTGCAGTATGGACTTGAGAACTTGAAGTCGTTTATAGACACCAGGAGTCAGACCAACGGGCTCTCCTTGCCTTGCCCTTCTATTTAAACCTTCAGTATGATACTTTCTTTAAGCTGAATTTGAATTGAGAGTTTTTACTTACTCTTCGTAGTCCCTCTTTTCCTCGTACTGGGCCAATCTTCAAAAAAGTGAGGCATGAGCCCATCCTCTATTCTCTCCTTACATCTCGCTATCTGACCATCGATATCACTAATTTTGTGAGAAACATGTCAACTTCAATCAAAAAGATTCACGTCGAGAACATATCGAGGATCTAAATCCGGCTCACGTGTATCCAATCATGGGGCAATTTTTCAATATCTGTTATAGGCAAATCCCCTTCTTTCTTCCATCTTTCTTGACGAGGCGGGCGCTCAGAAATAGCCTCAGAGGTTTCCCCGGAATATCCTTGAGAGTAGTCCACGTATGACTTTTCGAGGTCCAGGTCTTCCGGATTAGTCCTTTTTCTGATGGTTTTCACCCATGGTGATCCAACTGTTGATGTGCTATCTGTAATAGTAATTGTTTTGTTCTTCTTCCTCCTTTTCCTGGGGGAGAGCTTGTCTTTGATTTTTTCATGCTTCTTTGTTCCTTCATCTTTGCCTTTTGAGGGACCCTGCTGCGGCTGGCTTACCCCCTTCCCATTGCTCTTGCTTCCCTCGTCCGGCTTGGACTTATGAAATTGCGGCATGGCAGAATTGGAAGAGGTCGCTCCGTTGAAATTATCAAAAGACGAGAGGAGAGACTTGTGCAATTACTAGACTAGTGAGTCGCAGGTTCTGAACCGCTTAAAGAATCTATAACCAAAGGAGCCCGAATTCTTAGCAGCGATTTGTCGATGATATATATATATATACAAAGGAAAAGTCGATCTTCTGGGATAAAGCTCCCTTTCAAGTTGGCTACTCGGAGTGCTCTTTGTGAATGTAGAACCTTGGAACTTCTAGTATTTCTTTGATCTTAAATTTCAAAGCACAAAAGAGAGACAAGTCAGTAATACCGAGGCACGGCTACTCTTTGAATGTCGCTATAAATAATATCTGGGGGAGTATGGTATTAGGTTTTCACCACTGGGTTGTATGTGAATACCTAGACAAACACATATAGCATAAGAGGTAATATAGGAGGTGTAGATTCGAACTGGCGGAAACCCAACCTGAGAAATTTAGATATAAATTTGATCTACTCAGCACCGTCTCTGTAGCTTGGAACAAATAGTTCGCTGGATTGTTTTGAATGGATAGGTGTGTCTGTCACAAAAGAAAAGGAAGACCATCGATTTTCTCAGAATAAACCGAGCTACTTGGAGTTGGAACCTTGAGAAATGCTTTCTAGTATCCATTTAATTCGCTAGTTGAATACCAATTCACTAAATTTTGAGTGCACTAGTACCTGAAACATCACGGCTTAGTCTGCTGTACCAACCCGCTATTTGTCGATGGATAGCCTCACATATTTTGAGCACCTACAGCCATCTTCATCACCGTCTCTCTCCTGAATACTATGTATCATCAATAGTCATCGCTATCCATCAATTCATAGTTGTTCGGCCATTCAAAGGTATCCCATCTATCCGGCCTTTCAGCGCGAGCCGGCCGCTGATAGGGCCGTTCATTTCTATTCCATCTATCCAGCCCTTCATCGCTATCCTCCAGTGCCGCATTCAAAGCTTCTTGTTCCAATTGGCATGGGATTACTGTCCCTTGCCACAATAAAGGATGCATTTCGTCTCTTGGGTCGTGTCTATCACGTCTAGCCTGCCTTACCAGTACATCTCTAGCACCTGTTCGATCAATCCTATTATAATCCCATATCACATATCCCCAGTCGGCCATTTCCCCATCAGTACAGCCTCCAAACGTGTTGCTGTAAGCTCCATCCCATAGCAAAGTCCATGCGAAGGGAGAATATTCTCCTTCCGGGTCAAAAGCAAAATCGCCCTTGAAAGGCAGAGGCTCTCTTCTCCGTTCTTTTTCATCTCGTTCAGAAGGTTCCAAAAACCGGCGTAAAACTAGCGCATGGTGCGTCATGGTGTTTGCGTGAAGAAATTCATTGCCAGGGACGTCGAGCTCCTCATCCAATATAGAAAGAAGGGTGTCAAGCTCCTCAGTTGTGCAAACCCTTAGTATAAAATCCAGCCCTTTACACATTATCCCTTCTTTATAGAGATTAGCTATAGAATAGTTAGTCTATTGGAAAGTTCAGAAAGGTAGAGGAAACGAACAAGCGAACGTAAGATTATGTGGATCAGCAAGACGAGACCTTCTATGGCTTGGAGGGTCTCTGGGGTCTCTCAATTTGGATTTATTCATAGTGTACTCCCAGAGCACGCGCTGTAATATCGATACTACCTGTGTTTCAAGAAACTTGATTATGCAAAAGAGCTCCTCAAGCTCCCACGGCTGATATAACTGCTCAAGCGCAAGGAGAATATCGCTTTGGAATAAAGGGTTACCTGACCAGTCTACCTCGAGAGGAGGACGTCTGGGGTTTTGAAAAGGGTTACCCCACATATGACAGCATAATTGGAATCTATAGAGAGCACGTATGATCCTGTGTTTCTCAATGTCGCTTAGTAAAGCGCGGCGTTTAACTTGTGATGTCTCTGGGTTTACAGCAAGGCGATCCAAAGCCCATTTAGCGTCATTCTCGGTCATGGTTTGAGTAACTCCGAGGTAGAATCTTGCTATCTTAATACCGTCATTCAAGTCTAACTCTTCATCTGAATTGATGTATCCGACTGGGAGCGGTAACCCTCAAGCTTCTACCTGAATCCTTTGATATTTTCCAAGTCGCGGCCATTTATAAACTCCTTCGAGCTAGAGATGTAAACTGCTTTAGCTTCGACGACAAAATAGCCCAGTGTCACGTCAATGGAGTTGAGCAGTAGTTTGAAACAACTCATCCGATATTGCTCATGGTATACCGGAGATGCGCGGAATATTGATTTCAAACTTGAAAGGTCCATGAAAGATAGCACGAGTAACCGCATTTCCGCTGGGATGCTTTCAAGGTTTGAGCCCTGGCGACGAAATCGCAGTACTAAGTTTGTATGATCCATAATGATGTTTTCCTGAAGGGTAACTCGATTGAGAATTTCTAGGATGACACATTCGAATCGAGGTGTTTTGAGATAATGTTACAATAAATACTCAGACAAACTATGAGATAGTTCGGCCTCGGTGACAGGGTGGCGTAAGGGAGATGACGAAAATGAAAGAGAAGACCCCAAAGGTTCAAAGACAAAGAAAAGATTCCACCTTGCGTATCCCATCAATTCAAAGAAAAGCGACTGGAGAACGATTACTACTTCGTTTTTGGCACTGCTAATCACAGTCTAAATAGACCGTGGAATCTATAAATTTATCTTGGGAAACATATTGGAAAGCCCTAATAATAACCCGAGTTTTCAAAGTCCGACCGAGCCCTGCCATATCACAAAATATCCTTTCACCTTCATGAAATCGTTTATTGCCAGATATGAGGATGAGATATGCTTAGAGAAGACAGATAAGCCCGAATATTTTCGTGTGGGACTGAAATCTCAGCATTCTGATACCAGAAAATTCCGAGAGCACCTCCGGGACTCAGAAATAATGGTGATAATGGCGAGATAGACAGTATGGCCCCCAATACCTACTGACTTCGTGAAACTAGTCCTTTTTCCCCAGAGAAAAGAAACCCCGGAATTTGTATCACCGATGGGGAGTCTTATATTTAAATAGTAGCAAGAATGGATGTTCAAGTCCCCACAACGGTTGTTCGCGGCAAGCTCCCGCGATAAAGGCCCCACTTGCATGAACCTCGGCCCCATCGAGGAATGAAGTCATGAATATTTCCTCTCTTCTATATACCAATTGGATCACGTTAATATTGAAATAAAAGAGACTTCTGACAACACTTCAACTTCTTACGCAAGGATTGGCCTAAATCATATTCCTCCGATATCTATTGCAGGTACTTAATTTGTTGCACGTAATATGACATAACATGCGAGTGAAAAGATTTTGACTCAAATTTCAGTCATTTTCTAGTCCAATTGGAGTTTTTCTGGAATTTTTCGAATTTCTCCCGAACCGCGAGTCATTCATTTTCGAAAATTGCAAACCATTTTCACCTACTTGATCTAGAAAAATGGTGGAACCTATTCTTTGCAGAAGTTTTGGCGCGGGAGAGGTTTCCATTTTTTGCCACAGTTCAGTGTGACAGCCTCGGCCGAAGAACAATGAAAGAAAAATCGATTTATCCATTGAGAATGCTGTACAAAACCCTGAGAAATACCGAAAAAGTACAAAAGAACAATGATAACCTCCCTCCTTGTATTCATCCAAGCCACCAGGCCACTCGATTCACGCTAGTCTAGGCGACTACCTGACTATCGGGTAAGAGCCATCTACTGGCAGCTCAAAGAGGTCCGAGAGCCATGTAGCTAGTAAGAAACGAAGTTAGTTAATTTGCGTTAGTTTGCGAGGTCGGGAGCTCCTTTAGATTTTCCTCTCTGCTTCGTTGTAGACAGACGTCAATCATGACCAAATATACCTCGGTGCAGATAAAATCATCAATGAAACCCTGCTGCCTCACTTGCCTCACTTGACAATGTACAGCATGATGGCCCATTTTTGTCGGAGTGTACCGGGCACAATAAACCACGCATGGATCGTCATTCAACGAATTTGAAGTGGACCTTCCGAGGATCTACCGACCAGACGATCTCTCGGTCAACCGAACTGGGAAACAAAACCACCGGAACAAAACCATTCATATCGCCAGCTGTTCCAACAGACCCAGACGCAGCAGTCGTTCCAAAACCTCAGAATGAATATAACAATCCCTTTTAAAGACACCGTTACAATTCTCAACTTGAAATTCCCCTTTTCCATTCGAACCGACTCAGTCACATTCACTGCTCGGCTTGCCGGTGGTTCAGCGGTGGGGCCGAGTCCCCCAAGGCATGCCGAGAAGGTCGGCGAAAGCGGCATCGGGATGTCATCGGTCTTTCTTCGCAGTTATTCAGACCGTACCGAATCAACTTTTTCACGGCGGGTGACCGAAAGTGGCCAGTTCTGAACAGAGTGGCGTCCGTATATTCGGCTACAATTCGCTCAACATTATCGTGGTCCACAGCTCTCATGCGACAGGCAGGTCACCTGGATTATCGTGTCGGCCAGCTCCCGAATCGGGAAAAATAGTATCAATGACGAAGGTCGAGACCACAGATTGCAGGGTAACTTCTCCAAAGAAATCTAAAGATACACTCATTCATCGAGCAGAGCATTAACTTTGGAGTGAAATTGTAGGAAAGAGCAATTTCCAGAGTTAAGTTTGAACAGATTGAGAGGCGCCATCTGTAACACACTCGTCCGTCTGCACCCACTAGAAAAAGTCAGATCCGGCAAATAGCAGCTTTGGGAACACGTTGGAGCATAATGGAGTAAACCCAAACTAACCCCCACGCCCCATGCTCTGTGACCCAGTCCCCATACTTGCAAACCCGGAGTTTTGCGGATGACTCCAGGCACTGCCCCTGGCCGGGGCGAACTTATATGCCGTGCAATTCCTCGTACCTTGATCTGATGTTCAGATTTCTTCTCCCCTTCTACCTCCTCCATAACTAGGTTGCTTCTGAGGGTCACCATATATCATATTCATCATGAAGACCAAGCAACAACAACAACCCATCTCGTCCTCTCATACAGAGACCATCCCCAATGGAGAGACGACTGTCGCCCACGAAGAGACATACCAGAAGAACTGGATCATCGGAGGAAAATATCGGGAAGAATTATACGAGGAACGATCCCAGGAGTTTGAGAGTCGACTAGTGCAGGAGGTTGACTTCGACCTCCCGCTCACAGCCACGAAACCGACTCAACATAATGGCCAGAATTTGATTATTCTGGAATTCGCGGAGGGAGACAAGGAAAACCCATTCAATTGGAATCCTAAATACAAAGCGTTCATCAGTATCCTGCTGTGTGCGATGACGCTTTTCATCGGTCTGGCCACCACAGCCTATAGCGCCGGAATTTCAAAAATGACAGAAGAATTTGGTGTCTCGACGGAGATTGGTCAATTGGGCCTTTTCTGCTTCAACTTCACCTGTGCCCTGGCACCTCTCTTCCTGGCACCCTTCTGTGAATTGGCTGGCCGTCGCGTGGTCTACGTCGGAGCATACGTCTGCTTCGCCCTGATGTTTATCGGTCTCTCGCTCGGCAAGAACATCGCGACAATCCTTGTCTGCCGTTGTCTGCTCGGTCTGTTTGGCTGCGTCGGAACGATTCTTGTCGGCGGAACCTTTGGCGACATGTATACCCCTGCCCACCGCGCTATCCCAATGGCGTCCTTCTCTTTCATCGCCATCTTCGGAACCGTTGCCGCGCCAATCTATACCGGGTTCATTGACCAAGCTCTGGGCTGGCGCTGGGTTGAGGGAATCCAGGGTCTCGCCAACATTCCCCTGGGTATTCTGATCGTCATCTTCCTTGGAGAGACTCGCGGTGGCGTGACCCTGTCGAAGCGAGCCAAGATGCTCCGCCAGAATACTGGCGACGTGCGTTTCGTCACCCACAACGACATTGAAGCCCCAGGTGTCAAGCAAATGCTGCACAACTCCTCAGTCAAGGCCATCCACATGCTCTTCACCGAGCCTGTCGTATTCGCTTTCGGCCTGTGGATCAGTTTCACCTGGTTCCTGGCATTCCTTTTCCTCTCCGTCATTCCCATCACCTACCAAGAGAAGCGCGGCTGGAGCGAGGGTGTCTCCGGTCTGCCCTACATCGCTCTGTGCTTCGGCACCACGCTCGCATTCGGTCTGAACTTCTTCCAAATCCGCAAATACGAGAGCATCGTCGCCGACAAGACTCGCCAGACACAGCCCGAAGACCGTCTGTATGGTGTCATGTTTGGTGCTGTCTGGCTGCCAGTCGGTCTGTTCATTTACAGCTTCACTCAGTACCAGCAGCTGCACTGGTTCGGACCCATCGTCGGCCTCGCTCTGATTGGTGTTGGTATCTTCTTCATCTTCGAGTCCTGCTATAGTTATACTGCGGACTGCTATGGCGAGAACTCCTCGTCTGCCATTGCCGGTCAGGGACTCATGCGTAACACCCTCGGTGCCGTGTCACCCCTCTTCGCATCGCAGTTCTTCCACAACCTTGGCAGCCAGTGGGCCGGTCTGTTGTTGGCGCTGATCGGTACCCTCCTGACCTTGATCCCTTACGTTCTGTACAAGTATGGTCCTGCTCTGCGGGCTCGCTCGAAGCTGGCTAGCACGATTGTGAACAGCAGTAAGGATTAAGAGTTGGACATGATTGCACGAAAGCAATGAATGTGATGCATTGGAGACGATTGCATGGGATGATACATATATCCTCAAGGTGTACGGAGTACACAGTACATAGAATACAGCATTTAGCATGAGAGCAAATAAAAAGACGAGGTTGATCCTCGACGGCGTTGACCGCGAATCAGACTGCTCGTGATGGCAAGACACATGCAACTGCTAAAACAAAAGTAAAAGTGACTCCGTGAGTTCCTTCCGTAAATGGATGTGCCCCGTTTGAATCGGAGCGGAAGGCGGCGATGAGATCACGTGTGTTTTGTCAGCTGATTGAGGGCGGTGTGTAAATTCTGCCTTATCAAAGCATCCTGCAGTGACCAGTGATCCATTGCGTGACCTAGTTCTCATTCCCCATGTTCATTTCTCTATTGAAGGTAATGAAATGAGATGGAAGGAGAATAACAGCAGATGCCACGGTTGGGGGTCGCGGGGGTCACAGTCTCAGATAATCAGATATTTCCCTCTCTCTCGCTGGGGCTTAATCGTCACAGCAGCCCAGAGTGCCAGGGGTGTTCCATCCAGCGAGAGAGCGGAAAATATCTGATTATCTGGGACTGACCCTCACGAACCCTAACCGCTCGGCGCCGACAAGCCGAAGCGCCCGCATGAGTTTAAGTTGTCACTTTGATCAAACGAAGTTTCCCCGAATCTAAAATGACTAAAAATACCTCCAATCCTTTTCGGTGCTAGACTGTTCAGGTAGGATTGAAAGCGAGTTATACATAAATTATCCTCCACAGCCTGGCCCATCACTGACGAGACTCGTCACAGTTCCTTTTGGACTTAGTCTACTAGGCTGGACACATTCGTCGCATGGATATTTGAAAAATGGGACTAACGAGACTAGCAAGCATCTGCGCCACACTCTGTCTTCGGGTGTTCAAGAAGATGGATTTTGATATATGCCGAGATCGTCGCGTCTACGTAGACTGCTCCTTTAGCGCTACTGGGTACAGTAGGTCGCTTGTAGATCTTGATCTCGACAGTGGGGGTGGCACTATAGTTAGCTGACCTTGTCTTCATGACAGCTGACATAGTCTGTGCTTAGAATTCTACGAAGCGAGATCCTCGAGGATCCAGCGTCGAATATCGTATAAGGAGAAGTATGCGGAGTAACTAACTAACTGCATTGCATTTCACCACATATGTCTCGGAATACAATAGATTGATTAGATCAATAGCCCAAGCAAACCAAACGACCCCTGCTTTGTCTCCTCTTTTGTTGGGCCGTTACAGAAATATGGGGTCAGTGCTCGGCAAAAGGATCACTCACCCGAACCCTACTTCACTAGACTTCCATATCAAGCGAGGCTAAAGACCCCCGGTTAAATCGCGGGCCTAGCGCCCAGCCCGGCGCGTCAGAAGTAGCTCCAACTTGCCAATCAATCAATGTCATACGACTCCCACCCCTGACAATCTCAAATCTCTGACAAGTGGCACTTGAAAAATGTGGGGCTGTCCCAATGCTTCTTACTGTTGACCTGAGTCGTTCTGTCGAGGAGTGGAGTCCCCATGTGGAACATCGTGAATAAGGAACACAGTTCATCAAGCAAACATTGGTCTGGTTGGGGCTATGCGGAGGAATTCCTCCTTTGTGGCCGAGTCCCGGTTTGAGATATAACAAGATGTCTCGTCCAGTCTCTCCTTGATATACTGAATCATCCCCCTCATTCCGAGTCTGCTCTGCAGCCGTTCTCTCTTTTTGCCTTTGTTATTTTCGTTTTCGTTTTATTTCTATTCCACATTCATTCATTCGACATCCGCGATGTTCGTCTCTTCTCTTTTCGCAATCGGCCTGGCGCCATTGCTCGCATCCGCCGCTCCCTCATGGTCCGTCGGCCCAACAACCGACTATGCCACCAAGGCCGACAACAAAATCTGCAGTGTCCTCGACTACGACGGTGTTGCTGATGGAAAGACTGACATCGGCCCAGCAATTAGCTCCGCCTGGGACGCGTGTAAAGAAGGTGGCGTGGTGTATATCCCTTCTGGTGAATATGCTCTTGAGTCCTGGGTCAAACTGACCGGTGGAAAGAGTACTGCTATTCGCATGGATGGTACCATCTACCGAACCGGTGATGACGGAGGCAACATGATCTTCATCGAACACACCTCGGACTTTGAGCTGTTCAGTTCCAACTCCAACGGTACGGTGCAGGGTTATGGATATGAGTTCCACAAGGACGGGTCTTTGAGTGGTCCTCGTATTCTGCGTCTGTACGATGTCTCCGACTTCTCGGTTCACGATTTGATTCTCGTCGACGCTCCCGCTTTCCACTTTTCGCTGGATACTTGCTCCAACGGCGAGGTTTACAACATGGCCATTCGTGGTGGTGACTCTGGTGGCCTGGATGGTATTGATGTCTGGTCCAACGATATCTGGATTCACGATGTACGTCAAACATTCGCTGATTGACTCCTCAATCCCAGCTTGGGTAGTTGCTGACGATTATGATTTCTAGGTCGAGGTCACCAACAAGGACGAGTGTGTTACTGTCAAGGTATGTCCATGGCCAGCTCTCTGCTAGCCTCTACCCCTTTGCCATTCCTGTCTAACACCCCGCAGAGTCCCTCCAAGAGCATCCTGGTTGAGAACGTCTACTGCAACTGGAGCGGTGGCTGCGCCATGGGCTCCCTAGGCAGCGACGTTAACATCACCGACATCACCTACCGCAACATCTACACCTGGTCCTCCAACCAGATGTACATGATCAAGAGCAACGGCGGCAGCGGCTCCGTGTCTGACGTCGTTCTGGAGAACTTCATCGGTATCATCTACCCTAACGAGCCCCTAAACCGGGTGAAAAATCATCAACTAACATAATCTCTCCCAGGCCACGGCAACGCTTACTCCCTAGACATTGACCAAGAGTGGAGCAGCATGTCAACCGTTGACGGCGACGGTGTCCAACTCAACAACATCACCATCAGCAACTGGAAGGGCACCGAAGCTGATGGCGCCCAGCGTGGCCCGATCAAGGTGAACTGTGCGTCCGGCGCGCCTTGCACTGAGATCACCATTGAAGACTTTGAGATGTGGACCGAAGAAGGTGATTACCAGACTTACGTCTGCAACAGCGCCTACGGCTCCGGCGCTTGTTTGAAGGAGGGCGACGATGACACGGAGTACTCTACCACTGTCACTGTCACTGCTGCCCCGACTGGATACTCTGCTGCTACCATGGCTGGTGATCTGTCGACTGCTTTCGGTACTGACTCGGAGATCCCCATTCCTACTATCCCGACTTCGTTCTACCCCGGTGCGACCCCGTACAGTGCTCTGGCTGCGCAGGCGAGCTCATCCTAGGTTGAATCTTGAAGTATTGGGCAAGTCTACGCGTGTTCAAGTTGCAGAATTAGTATTCTGCGGATGACGCGGATGTATAGTATCTCGAATTGTATATATTCTTTCAGTAGTGTATGTGTACTATCAACTTGAACCGCAGATTATTTATCTTTCTGTCGACTCTTCAACTAGAGAACCAATAATAATACTATGATTTGAGAACTCATCAAGACGTATTGACCTGTGGCCATCAAATTTGACCAATGTCTGCCAGTGAGGAGTAAACTACTATATGCTCTATATACTAGTGATGCTGAATAGCTGTTGATTGCTGTGTAAGCAACCACCGGGTCTCCTTCCCCCCTTCCCTCTTCACATCAACATCAACTCCAACTTGGTCAACTCAAACCCGAACTCCACCAGTTCACCTTCTAAGACCCTGAAAACCTGAACCTAGATAAGACGAAAACACGCCGGTCGATCACGCCATGCCACGATCCAATCGAACACGAGGAAATCCAAGTTATCCACCACCATAGAGTTTGCGGGGCAATACAAACCAGCCTGATTCGCGCCCGTTGATGCAGATTCCAGACTATTTCGCGCAAGGGATTCGACGTTGCACTGAGCTGGGCAGTTGTTCATTCATGACTGATTGCTGGCTGGGGCATCTCGACCCCGAAGGAGCAAACAGCTCCTCGTATAAAGACCAGCACCTCATCTCATCTCACCAACCCACCACCATGCCCGTACCCATGCCCTGACCTCCCTCACCCACGGTCACCATGGACTCAGAAACGACAGATCCCAAAACAGCCCCCAAATCCCCCACTTCGCAGCAGAGTCCGATCGCAGAATCACCCGCCGACGATGGGCCCGACGCGACGTACCGCGCCAAAGCGGACGTGTTGAACCGTGCGATCCAGGAAATCGGCATGGGCCGGTACCAGTGGCAGCTGTTCGTGGTGATCGGGTTCGGCTGGGCAAGTGATAATCTCTGGCCGATCGTGACCTCGCTCATTCTCACGCCGCTGTCCTACGAGTTCCACGTCGCGAAACCGCCGCTGCTCACACTGGCGCAGAATATCGGGCTTTTGGTCGGCGCCGTGTTCTGGGGCTTTGGCTGTGATATCTTTGGGCGACGCTGGGCTTTTAATCTCACGATCGGAATCACGGGCGTGTTTGGGCTGGTCGCGGCGGGATCGCCGAATTTTGGCGCTGCTTGTGCTTTTGCGGCGTTGTGGTCGCTCGGCGTTGGGGGCAATTTACCGGTTGATTCGGCGATTTTTCTCGAGTTCTTGCCTGGTTCCCATCAGTACCTGTTGACGGTTCTGTCGGTTGACTGGGCATTTGCGCAGCTGTTGGCTAATTTGGTTGCTTGGCCGTTGGTCGGGGTGATGACTTGTGCGGATGAGACAGGCTGTACCAAGGCGGGGAATATGGGATGGCGGTATTTCCTCATTGCGATGGGTGGACTGGCGATGGTCATGTTTGTGGCGCGGTTCGTCTTCTTCAGCATCTATGAGTCCCCGAAGTACCTGATGGGCAAGGGGAGGAACGAGCAAGCGGTGCAAGTCGTGCACGAAGTGGCGCGTCGCAATGGTAAAACTTCATCGCTGTCCCAGGATGAACTGGACAGTTTGGATGAAGGTCAAACGCAGAATCACGGTACTACAACTATCGTTCGACAGCGACTGGAAAAGCTCAAGTTGGACCATATTCGCGCCTTGTTTGATACCCCCAAACGTGCCTTCTCCACCACTTTGATCATTCTTGTCTGGGCGTTTATCGGTCTTGGATTCCCTCTTTACAACGCCTTTCTGCCATATATCCAGCAATCGCGGGGCGCAGAGTTCGGCGACGGGTCAATCTACATTACTTATCGAAATTCGCTCATCAATGCCACGATGGGGATTCCAGGCTGTCTCCTGGGCGGACTTCTCGTCGAACTCCCCAATTTCGGAAGAAAGGGTGCGCTCTCAGTCTCAACCGCGCTAACGGGGGCTTTTCTCCTCGCATCGACGACGGCGACAACATCGAATGGTCTTCTGGGCTGGAACTGTGCATTTACCTTCATGAGCAGTCTTATGTACGCCGTGCTCTACGCATACACGCCGGAGATATTCCTGACTAAAGATCGCGGCACCGGAAACGCCCTGACGGCATCTGCGAATCGTGTTTTCGGCATCATGGCTCCGATTATTGCGATGTTTGCTAATCTGGAGACCGCCGCCCCCGTGTACGTCAGCGGAGCACTATTCATTGCAGCAGGGATTTTGGTCATTTTCATGCCTTACGAGTCACGAGGGAAAGCAAGTCTGTAGTTGGGCTTGGCTTCATCACGTCACTCCTGACTTAGATACGGCCAAGTCAAGGCTCTAGTGATACCTTATACCATTGTAAATAGACTGCATGTGTATGTACGGGGTAGATTGCAAATCAAGACGCATTGACACCGACCCCACTCATTAATATAAAACACTTTACACGCGATCCACCAACTCGCAAGACAAGCCATGGCCAACATGATGTCATTCCGCAAAACAGGCATCACATCGTTCAAGTTACGCGGAGCATCAACAGATCGTACAATCAGGCCAGAAACACATCATTAGTCTAACAAATTTCACTCAGAACAAACATCAGCCACTCGTCCACCTTGCCAACAACTGCGATCCACAACCCAGTTCAGATCAGTGGCTAAACGGGGATTTTAAACCAATGATACACACCTCACCATGGCTCCATCCTTGATGAAATCAAAGATGTGGATACTCAACCAGATGACGACGTCAGAAAAAGCATCCTACAGTGGTAACTGGTTCAAAGGTCAGCCTTCCAATATGACAGGCCAGACACGCGGGGATATAATTCTCAGTGTAATATAGCAGGGGTATTACCCTCCCCATGACACTGTGGCTTATAGAGCCCCCATTATATCATACTTCGCATCAAGTCAACTATATAAACCCATTCACATCACATCCATCCCATTAACTAACCCCATCAAAACCATCTCTACAAAACAAAAACTTGAACCTCACACATCTACTACATAGAAAATCACTCAAAATGTCCCAAGAAAACAGTACGTCCCTCATCCGCCCACCCCAACCCACCCACCCAATCCAACTAACAACCACCCTAGACGGCGGCCTCCTAGGCGGCGTAACAGACACCCTCGGTAAAACAGTCGGCGGCGTAACCAACACAGTCGGCGGCGTAGTCGGCGGACTAGGCAACACAGTCGGCGGCGCAACAGAGGGTCTTGGTAAAACAGTCTCCGGCGCGACGGAGGGCCTGGGAAATACCACTAAAGGTCTTGGACAGGGCGTGCAGGGTGGGGTGCAGAGTATTGGGGGGAAGGAACAGACTGCTGATAATCCGCTTGGATTGAATCGGTAGGCTGTTTTTCTGCTAGAATTTGATGTATAGTTTGAAGAAGATCGATATTTTTGTTTTTGTGGTATCAATTAATACTATTTTGTGGGGATTTCTTGTTGTTTTGCCAGTAGTAGATTGGGGAATGATGATTGCCTGGGTTTACTTTATAGAAATGTTGGTCCGATTGTGATTACTGTCGATATTCATTCGAGTCAGATATGTAATTGCGGAATCCTGGTGGCTTTATGCGGTGGAATTGTGTTGCTGCTAAACAAAATCGTCAGAGAGGACTCCTTTCATAGGCGTACTAGTGAACCCACTCTTTCCTTCAAGGACTTCCAGACGACTTTATAGACCAGCACCTTAAGGCTTGTGGCATTACCCGCAGTGGAAGGCTCAGATTTTGTTCGTTAGCTACACTGCTCCGTTGACTCGAAATAATAAGTTGGAGTGTGTCAAAAGTTGTCCACCGTTCGGTCTTCGCTTGGCGGGTGGGGAATCTGTGATCGACGTAGATTCCTGCAGACTGGTTTAGTTTAGCTTGGTATTAAAGCCTGTATTTTCTTGGCCTTTTAATCTTTTTAATTGAGACTATTCTCTGGAAAACGGACGAGTGAAAAAAAAAAAAAAAAAAAAAAAAAAAAAACGACGACAGATCCAGCTTTATTTAGACGAGTACATAAGATAAATACTGTCGAGTAGGGTAGCTCTGCAAGTATGTTTATCAGCATAGCTGTATCTAGTATGTTACCGTACAATATAGTCTGGCAGATGTATCTCACATACTTCAATCGTGTTCAAGCTTAACTTGAAGCTACTTGTTGAGTTACCCGTGATAAATCTGAGGTGGCAAATGATATGAACTCGACTCGGAAGATGTCGATAAGCCTGCTTCTGTACCTTACTCTACCACCAACGTGCAGACAAACTGAATCTAACGAACAGTCACTTAGCTTATGCTCCACAACCTCCACGGCAATTTGAAGAGACAGGAATGTGGAGATGAACCCAAAGCGGCTGCAAATTACATGCCGACATTCCCGAATCTCGGCCGACACTGGTGGAGTCATAGGAGTCATACCTCGAGAGAATTTCAATATCAATCCATGCTAGAAAATCTCCCAGCTTGCTAGAATCTGCACATAGTCACCTTTAGTCACATTACTGGAGAAGAAAGTTTTCTTTCCTCCAGTTCAACCATGCCAGCGCACACTCCGCAAAGGACAGACTCGCCACACGAACCCCAACCCTCGCCCTCACCTGCATCTGCAGATCGACAGCAGACATGTCAGTCGAAATACGAAACAGGATGGAGAAGAATAGTCCGAAACTTCACGCCATCGTGAGTTCCAATTACCTTCCTCTCATTCTAGCATACACACACTAACCCACACCCGCAGCTGGTTCTCCGTAACGATGGGCACAGGCATCGTCTCGATCTTGCTACATAACCTCCCCTACAACGGGATATGGCTGTACTGGATCTCGGTGGTAATTTTCGCCCTCAACGTTCTCCTCTTTATCCTGGGGTGTATAATTAGCTTTCTCCGATACACACTTTACCCCGAGATCTTCAAAGTGATGATCACGCACCCCGTACAGTCGATGTTCATGGGTACGTTTCCGATGGGTCTTGCGACGATAATCAACATGATTGTCTTCGTCTGTGTCCCCGTCTGGGGCGAATGGGTAAAGTATTTTGCGTGGGGTTTGTGGATATTCGATGCAGTGGTGTCTGTCATGACGGCTCTTTCACTCCCCTTTATCCTGTAAGATCTTTCTTCTTTGCTCCGAGTCAAAGAGAGCCTGACACTGATAAATATAGGATGGCAAATGGGAGTGTGACTCATCTTTCCTCAATGACGGCTGTTTGGCTTCTCCCAATCGTCAGTTGTATTGTAGCTGCCTCGTCCGGGGGAGTGGTCGCTGAGATACTGCCTAACGAGCAGTACGCTCTGTGGACTGTGATCGTCAGCTACGTGCTCTGGGGAATGGGTCTCCCGCTTGCACTGATGGTCATGGTAATCTACCTGATGCGACTGACCCTCCACAAGCTCCCGCCGAAAGCAGTAATCGTCAGCGTATTTCTTCCTTTGGGGCCGCTCGGACAAGGAGGATATGGGTGAGTTGTCCATTGTTGGGAGAGATGAGAGATAAGAGATGTTTATTTCTATGCAAAATGCAATTACTGATCGATTTCTTTGAATGCACAGTGCAATGAAACTCGGCCAATGTGCCCAGTTGATATTCCCCCAGACCAAGACCCTAGAGCAATCCTCCGGTCCGATGTTTTACACGTTGGGATTCCTAGTTGCGCTGATACTATGGGCATTCGGTCTTGTCTGGCTATTTTTTGCTTCTGCGTCGATCGTCCGATCTAAAAGTTTCCCGTTTAATATTGGCTGGTGGGGATTCACGTTTCCGCTGGGGGTGTTTGCGGCTAGCACGGTGCAGATGGGAAATGAGCTTCCTTCGAGATTTTTTCATATCCTGGGAACGGTGAGTATATCATTATTTAGGGGGTAGGAGTGTGCTAAGGAGAGATGATGCTGATCTGGGATGTCTACTAGATTTTGTCTGTGCTGGTTGTCATCTTGTGGATGGTTGTTAGCATTGGTACTCTGCGCGGAGTGATATCGGGGAAGCTGTTCCATGCGCCATGCCTGGCGGGCATACAGGAGAAGGAGGATAAAGAGCAGAAAAATGGAGGGAAGGTTGTTTAGTCGATAGATGAGACTTGGTGGTATGTGTATATGTGTACAATAATGCATGCTAGTAATTGTACTATATTATCGCTATACCTTAGAAAGTATATTCTATTCTATTATAGTATATACAAAAAGTATTGTTCTATAACACTATTACTTATACTGTATTACATAGTACTATACTCACTATACTATACTACAGTATACTATAGTATGCTGTATACTCCGCTGTATCAGTGTATCCACGATACCTCACGTGATGTGGAGACTTTTATTTTTTTTATTTTTTTTCCCTCCATCTTTCTAAGATCCAGCCCAGCGTCATCCACTTTGGTCCCTGGTGCCCGTCTCCAAAGTCTACCCAGCTGGCACTGGCCCGTTGGTCCCTTGGATTTCCTTTTTTCCCCGTCCCTTTTTGCCTTTCGCCGACTTTCCCCTCCTTCCCCCCCTGAATCGCTCGACGTGTGCGCTGCTGCTGATTTCTCAATTGCGCTGACGGCGGCTCCGGGCAGAAGTAGCCCCTAATCCTTTTTGGGATTCCCGATTGGGAGTGCTGCCTTGGTGCCTGACAGCCTGACAGCCTGAGTGCCTTGCTGCCTTGATATCAACACCTTACTGCCTTACTGCCTTGCTGCCTCGTCTCGGTGCTCCAGCCGGAACAACAAAACACGCGGCGCGCCCAGATCGCCCCAGCTGTTCTCGTACGGTTGGGTTGCGCTGATTGTCCCTGTTGCGCACTGCCCAGGACTTACTGTCGCGGTCTTATATACCTCTGACCGGGGGGCTGCTTGCTGTTTCTACTGGTCTCCCCTGTGGTCGCATGGTGACCGGACCAGTCAACCCCCAAAAAAAGCAAGCGACTTGGATTTCGCCGCTGACGGCAACCTTCAAAGAGAACCACCTCGAAGATGATGGGATACGGGGGTCAGCCCTTTCATCCGCAGCAGTCGCAACAGCAGCAGCAACAGCCACAACCACAACCCCAAGCCCATCAATCGTCCCAACCACAGCATCCTCTCGGCCCCCAGCGTCCGCATGTCCCGTCACCGTCCCTAGCCGCAACCCCCAATCTGTCGCAGAATGGAAGTCCATATCCCGGGAATAAACCGCTGTTTCGAGCGCCACCGCAGCAGAATTATACCGCCGCTCAGTCCCCCGATATGCGCAAGATGGCCCCGACTTCAGGCCCACTCGCGGGGTACACTCCAACAACCAGCTTTGCGCAATTCCCCGGACACTTTGCCCCACAGGGCTCGCCTGATCTCATGGGTCGAAGCCAAGATCCAATGGCCCTCCAAAATATGCAGAACATGCAGCGTGGCTATAGCCTGGCTCATCTGCGCCAGCCCCCCGGTATGAATCCTTCAACTGCCATGTCACACGGCCAAGGCATGGGTGTATCATCTCCGCAGCAGTCGATGAATCGGCTGCCTCACTCGGGAGTCCAGCAGCGCGAAAACCACACATCTGCGAGTCCGTCAATGGCCAGTCCCTCCATGTTCGCTCGGAACCAGCGTCAATCTCAATCGCATTCCCAACCCCAGTCGCCCCAGCAAACACAACAACAAATACAACAAAGACAGCAGCACCAGTACCAGCAGCAAAAGCAATTGCAGCATCAGCAACAACAACAGATGTTGGAGCAGCAGCAACAGGCTCAGCAGCGCCATGAACAACAGCAACGCCTTGAGCAGCAACGGTTGGAACAGCAGCGTATTGAGCATCAACGAGCGGAGCAGCAACGGCTAGACCAACAACGCGCTGAACAACAACGCGCTGAGCAGCAGCGCCAGGAGCAAAAGCGTCTCGAGAAGCAGCGTCTTGAACAACAGCGGCTGGAGCAACAGCTTATTGAGCAGCAACGCCTTGAGCAGCAAAAACAACTCGAAGAAAAGAAACTAGAGCAACAGCGTCTTGAACAGCAACGCGCAGAACGAGAACGGGCGGAGCAACAGAGATTGGAACAACAACAACTTGAGCAGCAAAGGGCGGAACAGCAGAAGCAACAGCTAGAGCAGCAGAGGTTGCAAAAGCTTCAGCAGCAACAGCAACAAGCTCAACATGCTTACCAGCAGCAGGCCCCCTTCCAAGCGCATTCGCAGCCCCAATTCAATCAATACCAACCACCTCAATCAAGATATCAATTTCAACCACAAGCTCCATTTACTCAATCTCCACAACAGTCCCGACAACCTCAATTCACTGCTACTCAATTTCAGCACTACCAACCGCCATCTCAGCCGTCTCAGCCATCTCAGCCATCTCAGCCATCTGTCGATCAATCGACAGGCTCATTCATGCCACCACCTAGCCAACCAGCCGCAGCGAATACCGGTCCCAAGTCTGAAGCTAAAGTTAAATCCGAGCCTCAAAGCCCGGCTCCGAAAAAGAAGTCAAAACCCCGGGGTTCTACAGTCAGCAAGTCCCAGGCCGCCCACCAACACTCCTTCCAGGCAGTGCCTCCGATCCCAGCAACTGGCCCTGCGCCTGCTACTTCGTCCACGATCTCCACCGTTCCTGCAGTCACCGCCACCCCAGTCCAGCAATCAAATGGTCATGCTCAAATACCTCCTGTCGGAGGGGCAAGCTCAGAGACGGCACAGACACCCACGCCTCGCCGCAAACGTGGTCGGCCCCGGAAAGAAGAAGTTGCAGCAAGGAACGCGGCTGCGGCTGCGCACGCTGCAGCTACCGGCCAGCCTCTCCCAGCAAATCATCCCGGGCAGGCCTCCTTCGGCCCAAACATGACGCCAACGGCACCTGTACCTGGAACAAGCACCCCGCAGACAACCATTATGGGCGCGGATGGCAACCCGTTGCCCTTGAAACGGAAGCGTGGACGGCCACGTAAAGCCGATCAGATTGCTTGGGCTCAGGCGACCGGTCAGCCCTTGCCACCCCCCAAGCCCAAGAAGCCATATGTTCCTAAACCAGGCACGGGCCGGCCCCGTGGGAGACCCCGCAAAGCGGATGTGGCTGCTGCTGCCGCCGCCGCCGCGGCAGGTACGACGAATGGCGACCAGGCCCAAGGGAATAATCCATCCCAACCGACTCAGACTTCAGATGCGAATGCAGCCCAGAAGCGGACAGGTCAGACGGAGGACGACGCCCGCAAGCGTCCTTGCCCAACACCACCATACCCTCAGCCCGGGCAATCACATATGTCCTTACAAGGACAGCAGCAGATGCAAAGCCAATCGCACATGCAAGGTCAACAGCAGATGCAACCACAGCAGCACCAGGCAATTCCACCTCAGAGCCAAGCGCACCAGCATCCGGGCCTCCAATCACACTCGGGCTTGCCTTTCATCTCACCTCAGGCTCAGGGCATGTCTCTTCCCCAGCAGGGACAGCAACAACTTCCGCCTCAGCCAGGCCAACAACATATGGCACAGCAAGGACAGCACATGCAACAGCAAAATCAGCACCACCCGTCAGGCCAACAGGTGCTCCCACAGCCGGGTCAGGCTCTAATGCCACACCTGCAAATGCACCAACAGCCACCTATTCACCCTTCACGGCCTACTCCCCCTCAACAGTACATGCAAATGCCACCGATGCATAGCTTGCAGCACCAGTCTCTTCACGGTCACGCGGCTACCCAAGCACAGGCTCAACCGCAACAACCTGGCCGATCCCCAAACCAGCAGCAGACACAGTCTCAATCGCAATCCCCGGCCCCGCCTCGACCTGCCCCGCAATACCAGCATCAACACACCTTCCAGGTCCAGCTGCAACCGCAACCAACTTAATTATCAAACCACTCATCACCAGTTTGTCAGCGTCCATCCTGACATCCTGCTGTCAATAAACCCTACCCTACTTTCGGCGTTCACGTTCCAGCCCAACCTCAAATCTCATCTTTTGCATTGATGTCCATGACATAGTTATCTATTTATATCCCCCCACGTTCGAGTTCTGATTTTGTATTCATGTCTTTCTTCCCACATATCTACATCGCATGTCCAATCCGATATCTCATCGGCGGCCTCGGTCGAGGCCTTTCCGGCGGCGTTATGCGTGCTTCTTGTTGTCATCATGGGAATCGTTCTGGTTTGCCTTTTTCTAGTTCTTTTCATGTCTTGTCTTTGATAGCCGGTGGTGCCTTTGTCATATATATCTAATGCTGTAGTACATATTCCTAATTTATGGGCTCATACCTGCATGTCTTCAAATATATTCAAGTTGTAAATTGTCTGTTGTGTTTCCGAGTCATATCCTCAGCAACCCGTTCCCAACTATTCCTTTGATCACCGCTTTCTCTCCCGGCCAGCAAACTTCAATTCAAGTTGAATTCAATTCAAACTTTCTTGGTCACCGTGACTGCTACGGAAACGTCGCAATAGGCGGTGGTAGCATGAGAAGTAGTACAAGCCACTCGGATAAACCCAAGCAATACTAGTTCCTAAATAAGACTGACTTCTACTAGTCAACAGCATTCCGTCATGCTAACTTGAATATAGCCTCGCCATCCAATCGGATCGTACTCACCGACACTAATGCACGGCGGCTACGCTAAATCCCAAATCTTCCTACGACCCCCCAAACGTAAACCTATACCGGTAAAGTAACACACGATCTTACACTGTATATTCAGAACCTCACTCTCTAACGGATACCTCCAAAGAACTGTAGTCCCCCTGTGCCATTGAGAACGGGATGAGATTAACAAAATGCCACACCACATCGAAAGAAGCTGTGGGTGTGATCCGATTCAAACCAGGTACTAAAGCTTGGTAATTTCTACTACTTTCCCTGTACGAGGCATTTAAATAACTGGAACTAAATCAAGTGGATGAGATGAACCCGGAGAAGGACGCAATTCCTCCATTCAGAAACAAAATCCACTTCTCCGGGGTCTTAGCGCTCGTTTGTGGAGCTGGCTTCGGGTTTATCTTTAACCAATTTAGGTCCGGAAGACCAGTTGCAAAACCCCGTGATGAGTAAGTAAGAGAATTTGCAGGACTGAATTGAATTATATACTCATGGAACGGCCTTGACTGGGTTTTCTTCGAGAAATAACATATCATTTAGGGTTGTGGCTTAAGAGCGGGGAGAGATGACACTTACTCTTTTATAGTTTGTGGGGTGAACGAGAATATGGGGTTCTGTATTGAAACTCTATCACAAGCGGAAAGGAATCCATTGGATGTCTTATCTACTGCTCATCTCGGTTCATCCGGCTTTACGCGTTGGGAAATAGGTGTATTATGTGGGGTAACTACTAACTACTAACTACTACAAGATACCTTGATGCCCCTTTGCACCTTGTCCACTGCCCATCACAACATTCATCTCATTTATACCGAAAGCTTGAAATCACATTCTATTATACCAATATAGCTCGATCTTTTCTTGCTTTCTACTCTTTTACCAGTTTAGCAAGAATATCTCCTTCACTTCCTTTCGACTCATGACCGTTTATTCCCTGCGGACATCTTTGTGTTACCTTGCTCGACTGACACGTACCAAAATCAATAGCCCAAAGCAACAAGAATTACTACTCCATCAACACCAGATCAACCCAATTGCGCCAGAAGGGCTGTTTTCAACTACAAAAAGCAACCCTCTAGTACCAAGCCACTTTAAAGATGGATGACAATGTCACTGTTGAGCCACGGCTATCCTCGTTCCACGCCGATCCACAAATCACAAAGCCAAGCGACCTACACCACAAAACTTCGAAATCACCCTGCCCATGCGACGACGTGACCAAAGCAGAAACAGGCTCTATCATCACTAACAACCTTGGCGATCAAGTCGTCCTGAGCAATGAAGATACCATTAATTATCGAACATGTAGCTGGCAAAAGGTAAGTTGCTACACCGCAAGTGTTTTGCAGCATTGACTCAATTCTGCTTCTCAGACTGCGGCTTTGCTTTTCTCGGAATACATCTGCATTGCCATAATGTCATTCCCATGGTCATACTCGGTCCTCGGACTTATTGCTGGATTGCTGTTAACTTTGGCTATTGCGATGATAGTGCTCTACACATCATTGACAATTTGGTGCGTCTGATGAAAGCCGATTGCGAGAGAACTTATTAAGCAATGCGTACAGGAAATTCTGTTTGCGACACCCCGAAGTCCGCGATGTTTGTGATATTAGCAAAATCCTTTTTTTCGATTCGGATATTGTCTGGTACATCGCAGCTACGATGTTCCTGCTGAACAATACTTTCATCCAGGTAGATCTCAAAGTGAAATTCGTCCTCCCAATCCGAGATAACGTTATTCCCAGGCACTGCATTGTCTCGTCGGAGCCGAATATCTAAATACAGTGACAGGCCACCCTTTTTGCACAGTTGGCCTAGCGTTTATAACAGCAATTGTATCATTCTTCTGCTCGCTACCTCGAACCTTCGGCACATTGTCAAAGATAGGTACATTCTCAGCGATCGCCACATTCATCTCAATCCTACTAGCGATAATATTCGCCGGAATCCAAGATCACCCGTTTGGATGGAATGAAACAGACGGCGGCCCAGTCATACGAAACTTCCCAGCACCAAACACAACATTTGTCCAAGGCATGAGCGCATTTCTCAACATCAGCTTCACATTCATAGGCCAGATCACCATTCCCAGCTTCATAGCCGAGATGAAAAAACCAGAAGACTTCTGGAAGTCAGTCGCCGCAGTGACCATCGCCGAAATCATCCTCTTCACGATCGTCGGCGCGCTGATCTACGTCTTCGTCGGTAATCAATACATGACTTCGCCCGCGTTCGCTTCTCTAGGAAACGACGTCTACATGAAAGTATCTTTCTCATTCATGGTCCCGACACTAATCTTCTTGGGCGTTCTATACGCCTCCGTTTCAGCGCGATTCATCTTCTTCCGCCTCTTCGAAGGAACGCGCCATAAAGCCAATCATACCTTCATCGGATGGGCCAGTTGGGCGGCTATTCTTTTATTCCTCTGGGTACTTGCGTGGATCATTTCAGAAGTGATCCCCTTCTTCACAAATCTACTCTCAATCATGAGCGCTATCTTCGGTTCCTATTTCGGCTTCATTTTGTGGGGCGTTGCCTGGATTCGCATGCGACAAGTCGATCATCCTAACCTCATGAAGAAGCAAAGCTTCCGTCACCGGGCAGAGTTGATCTTTAATATACTTATCATCTGCATCGGTATTTTGTTCTTGGGGCCTGGAACTTATGTACGTCGTCCCTTTTCCGTTCATGTTTTTGTTGATGTCGCGTCACTCACTTGGCTTACGTCTACTATAGGCCTCGGTACAGTCGGTTGTGGATAGTTATAGAGAAGGCGGGTTTGGGTCTGCTTTTTCGTGCGTCAGTAACGGATTGCATTGAGTAATTTTGCAGATTGTGAGTTCTGTCTTTTTGTACCAGTTTCTACCAGTATGCACAATGTCGTGGTCTCTATGAATGAAATCTCTGTTTTATCGAAACTCTTCTCGGAACAGTGCCGATGTGTAGTGACACGATTTAGCTACGTAGAACTTGAAAGCTCTGTAGAATCCTTCGGGCGAGCTGCTGCTCGCTTGGACATGGCGACCCTAAATCTTCACAATCGACGTTGTCTTGCTAGACAAGAACGTAACCTGATGCCTCGGTGTGCTTTAGTGTATCAACCGCAGGGATCATTTGCTCCGCCTCTTCGCTAATACTCCCATCATTGTGATGATTGAAGCGCCCGCTAGATGGTGACTGTCTAATTTGGCGGAAGGTCCTCATCAATGAACATGCCGTGCTCTGATCCCAATATTTGACATCTCTGATGAAAAGAGCCCGTAGACCTTTTGCAAGAGCAGATTGCAGTACCCCCTCGTCAACTTCAATGGTAGTATCTCTGGCAATTTTATGCAATGGCGTTCCCACGGCTTCTGAAAGGATAATTACTGGACGGTCATTGAAGATGCCTTCACCTAAAAGCTTAGGAATCACTTCCCCTTGGAGATGCTCAAGCCTTCTGTAGGCCATCACCTCATTTCGAAACTCCTCTTCCCAACCATCTTTTTGTTGCTTGACAATGACGACCTTCGGGAAGTTGTGTGGGGCGAAGGCTGTATAAGTTCCAGGCGATGTAGTGTTTGTCGCTGTGGATCCAGTTGCTCGACTTGCTTCGCAGCGATGAGTTGGGGGTGGCCATGTAGAGAGATGTTCTGCGCTGCGTCAGCAAATAGTATCTCCCCAGTCTGAGGCGGAGCAAAAGAGGCCACATTATTCACATACATGTATATATAGCGGCTGACGTGGTGGAGTCATGATGTCAAAGATGTGTAGTAGGGAAGCTTTCAAGGGGGAGGCAGGGCCAGCATATACAAGGCAACGGATTACATATGCGGTCAGTCTGAACTTAATACGGCTCTGTAGTGACAGCCCAGTGAGAAACATATTATCAATTCTGTATCCTACATTAACAGACTTCTCTCTTAAGGATTTATTTATACCTAGGTAGCTAAATCTATAGCACTTGGTATAGACGCTACACTGCTCAAATTAAATAGGTGGGGTGCTGGGTCGGCAGCGATATTACTGATATCCTGTCTCTTTAATTCTCTTGATTATGATATGCGGAAGTTTAGAAGTTTTCACGAAGTTTAGTAAATACCGGAGTAAGTTTCATTAATGCGATCGCTATTAAAGATAGGTGCTTCTTTATCATCACTGCCTATATTTAAGAAGCTGTATTTGCCGCTAATAATGCAGTAAAGTAGCCTGAGTAGAGGTCGAAGCCCACATACGTTCATAATGGATGGATTAAACTAGAAGAATGAGCTTAGGGAAATTGAAAATGTTCACGTAAGGCGACCTATACATTCAAGTTATTTAAATATTGATCCTAGTCATCTGTAAGGATCGCTTCTACAACTAGTGCTGCCTGGCTAAGCAGTATCCATAAACAAGGGAAGAACGGTAGCTTCAGAACCCATATGATAGCAACAAATACTGTGTCATTCTATGCCTGGGTATTCTTACCAACACGAAAGGCATAATGATCGGCAATATAGGTCGCGGCCCCGTCTAGGCCTCAATGAGATCAGCATCTACAGAAGTCCACGTGAGGCTATATCCCTCTCCCGTGGGGTACGTAAGACGGTGCTTGGCAAGTAAGAATATTCCAACACATAGCCAGGGACCAATAAAATCCCAAGGCAAATGCATTATTGACGGAGTTAAGGTAAATCCATCGGCCATCAGAGAACCATAAATCCCCTGCATAGCCCCCACGGGGCATCGCTGGGGTGGGGAGGGGGCCTTGAATCCTTCTACTAGTACGAGCCTCCAACGCAGGGAAAAATACGATCAGAACTTGAAGCCTGAGCATAATCATATATCTGAGTCATCGTATACCTGACCAGTCTGGATAAACCAATCAATCTTCTAAAACACACTAATCAAAATACCCCTCACTAACACCAGCACGACCATCAAAATCAACCAATTCATCCAACCTAGTCATCCTCTCATCCATCCTCCCAACATCAGCACGAAGCGTCTCCGCACTCGGCCAATCCTTCAAATCAAGCCCCAAGCCCGGCGCAATCTTCTGCACCAAATTATCACAAAGCAGAAACGCCCGATGGGCCGCCGTGTCCGCCGTAGCCATAGTATGAATCCACGAAAGAGCCTTCTTAGTCTCCAAAATGACGGTGTTCAGATCCGCTTCCAAGAGCGGGCGGAGCCGGCTCCAAGGCACCGCATTCGATCCCTGCGACGATCCCTGCGACGAGGGCTGCGAGGAATGCGAGTGGCGGATACTGGGATTTTCCGGCGGAGATGCGAAGGAGCAGTAGGATAGGCCGAGGATGAGGGCTGTTGTGGCTTGCATGAGGAAATGTAGGACGCCCCACCAGGGTGTTACACGGGCGATCCAGGGGAGGGATGGTGAATTTGGTAAGATTGAAACGAAGGAACAGGCGGCTTGGAGACAGTTTGTTGCCATTTGGGAGCGGAGCTTGGTTCGTGGCGATGGTTCTGGGGGAGATTGGGAGATTGATTGGCTTGTGCCAAAGCTCATTGTTGATGAAGGTGTTTGGGTTAGACATGGTCTGCAGAGTGTGATTCGTGCAGAGTAGTAGTTCATTGCCAGACAGACTCTTTCCCGGGTATAGGGTAAGGAGTCATCTTCCAGGTTGGGGTTTACGTGCCAGGGCCCGGAATCGAAGGTGAATTGGTAGTTGGGGTTGAGTTTGGATTTCCAGCGATCCATGCTCCGGCTGTAGCTTTGGATTCGGTACTCTGTTTGACTCGTTCCTTCACGGATACCTTCGATACTGTAAACCTTGTTTAGAACGGCCTGCGAAATGAGAGTCAGGTCGACGAGGTGATGGAAGAATAGCGACGGGGATGGATCGCAGGATGTGATCCAAGAAAGTGGCTTTCTGCGCTGGGTTTGCGTTTCAAACAGCGCTGGTTTGAGCTGGGCTTCACGGAGAGCTGTGTTTTGTAACAGCTGCTGGATCTCGGTATGGTCGAAATTTTCCTCTTCGGCTGGCATTGGGAGCGGTACGGAGCAAAGGCTGTCGCCAACGCATGATGCTCGACCATGCATTGAGGTGAGCAGGTGCTCTAGTGAATAGATACACCACCATAGTCTAGTACGAGCCTCCTTTGCCCCATCGTGGATGTTATCATCTGTGTTGCGCAGATTGATACCGAGCGAGAGCGCAGACCGGAGTGCCATGCTCGAAAATTTGGATGCCCTGCTCGAGTCAGTACACTTGAAGATTGGCCGTCGTCCACATACAACCCCGAGCATACCGGTTAATCTGTCCCAGACAAAGAAGATACAATGACATCAGAAGTTCTAGCTGGACCTGCTGTAAATCCGGGTGGTCGAACAGAATATTCTCGTCGAAAACCAATTTGCGAGCCCGGGCCAAATAGACCGAATCATCCTCTGCAGGACCAGTACCGGCTTTGGGGATCTGACAATACCGACAGCCAATAGCGAAAATCATATTCAGAATTGCGAGCCATTTCCGAGGCGGATTGGCTGGTAAGTCGTAAAACTGCCGATATTGTGCAGAGTAAGTGGTTCTCCGAATCGCTGGAAAAGATGGGTGAACGAAAGTTAGAAAGGCATTGAAGTATTCATCGGCAACGGCGCGGGTCGGTACGATATAAGGGTCGGAATCGTCGAGTCGCGGGATTGACAAGTCGTCCAGGTGGTAGTTCATAATGTGGAGCGAGACATCGCGCGAGGGCTTCTGGTTCGAGCCGGAATTCGAGTAGACGGGCGTGATCGGAGAGAGTGATATGGCGGATTCACTGTCGACATTATTCTCAAGCCGTTGCATCCACGAGACCTCCGAGTTCTTCCCAAAAAAGCCTGCTGCCCGCGAGCCCTCGTCTCGGTTCAAATCCTCGTCCACGTTATCGATATCCTCGAGTGATCCGACTGAAGAATCCGAGTCGTCGCCATCGTGACTGGACGCAAGTTTTCCGTTTGTGGACTGTAGCCAAGGCCAAATTGTTAAACGATAATGTCTTCTATCGAGCGGCTGTTTGTTGATTGAAGTTTGCGGTTGGTAATGTGTCGATACTCACCTTCAGCGTTTTTCGAATTTTCCGCGCTGTTGGAGGTTCCACTTCCCCTTCCAATGTGCGCAGCAAGTGTTCATAGATCTCTACGCGTTGACCTAGGAGCTTGAGCTGTTTCTGTTCCCGGACGCGCTTGACATCTTCGTATGAGCATGGGTTATTGTGATATGAACATTGACCACACGCTGGTTTCGCGCCATCGCACTTGATTTTCCGTTGTCGGCAGGGTTCACAGGCTCTGGCGGAGCGGCGACGTCCACGATGGATATTCGGTGAGACAATTCGAGGGATGGCGACTTTGCTGCCGTGCGGATTGGTAGAGTCTACATATTGCGGGACGGGAGGCGCGGGGGAGTGTGGTGGCAACATATTTAGGTTCCTCGCAAGTTCATTTGCAGGCACTGAAGCTCCAGGGCTGATAACCATAGGGGATGTCCAACTTGGAGGATGCATGCCACTGTTGGAGGGAGCTCCATACTCCTGGCTACCTCGTCGAGACATGAGGGCTGTGGCCGAAGTATAAACGTGTAGTCGACATGTATGAGACGGTTCGATGAGGAGGTATAAGACCGGATAAAAGAGTGAAAGAAAGAAGTATCGGACGATGTGTGTAATCATTAATAAGTTACGATCCACCCCACCATTTCCCTCGGTCAGGGACCATCATGTAGATATTCGGTAAAGTCGATCTCATCCGCGGAGGGGTTGGGGTCAGAGCTCTCGCTTTGGCTGTGTTTGAGTAGTGGGTCCAAATGAAGCATCGTGAGAGGCTAGAAAAGACGACGCGGGAACAAACAAAAGAACACGAACAAAGAACCGAAAGGCTAGTATCGGGCACGATCATCCGTGGCCAATTGCATTGCCTAACCACAACCCATCAACTGGTCACCTTGGTTCTAGACAGGACAATCCTGTCAAGGGACCGGAGAGATGCAGCTATAACAGGTTTCGACACCAGTTCAACAGATGACCCGATGATATCATATCCGAAAGTACCAACAAATTAACATCCTCGCCGGGGACAGGGCACGCCAGGGTTGCTTTAGGCCACACACTGTGCTTGGAGTAGTACTCCACACAAGGGATGAGGGGACACGCACAAACGCCCGCCACTTGATAGACAAGGATCAGCACGGCGAGGGGCGATGTCGTTCAGGTAAGCCGTTGTCCTTCCCCAGGCTGAGACTCTCATACCTATCCAGCATGTCGGAAAGGCTCAATCCGGGGTAATCCTGGAGGCTCCATCCCTCACCGATGCCGTGATACTTTTCATCCCGGTTGAGCTTCTCCAGTCCCTCGGCATATTCGTCGAATCGCGAATGTCCCTGATTGGTCGGTTCCTCATCAAATAGGTCCTTTAGCTCGTCGGGGATAGAGCTAGCGTCGCGTATACGATCGCCCTGTGCCTTGGCACGTACAGATTGCCGGAACATATGAAATAAATTGCGACCCAGGGCCGATCGACTTGCCACAATGGACAACGCACTAGCGAGTGATAGGAAGTCCTGGTCAAGAACATTGAACGAATCATGCTCCATCATCGTGAACAGCGCCAGGTTGATTGCGTAGAGGGTGAATGGGTGCGCCCGACTCATTCCGTATTCGCGGCGATGCAGACGAGCTAGAGCTGCAATTCCTCGCGCGGCGGTCTCGGTTACGTGCCATGCGTCGAACTTAAATTCGGGGGAATGCCGGGGGCTTTCAGGTGTTTTGGGAGCCTCGGATGCGCTGGAGATATCGTCGGAGATGCAACTGAAAAGATTGACTGCAAGGGTGTGGAAGCGCATCCTTTTGACTTGAGTTAGCCACGCATAAAGTAGCAGCCGAATGATACTCACAATATCAATATCAAGTGCGGCGGCATCTCGCCCTCGAATGCAGCTGGGAGTAACTCTCTCCATCGCGTCAACCGCACGTACAAATCCTCACGACTGAATCGGCGGGACCGATGCCCCCCAAACATACTCTGTGAGATATCGCGCGCAATAGTCGACAAATTACAAGCCTCATCGAAGTACAAACTAATCTCCGAGGGCCGCGACTCCCGATGAGTAGGATACGGTCTCCAAATAGCCTGATCTTGGTCAACATCAATGCCGACGCGAGGCATATTGACGTGAGAAATGAGACAAGGACGGAGAAAGCCCGTATGAACCACGCTAGGTTTTATCGTTAGCCAGTAGTCCTCGAGTCAAGTCACATCACCTCCAAGTCACGCACGTGTCAATATTGAACAATCCCCAAGCCGTTCGCCGACAAGAAGCATCCATGTCCGTTGACAACTGCTCGCTGGTCATGCGCGGGCCAGAACTGCCAACCAGGCCGAGAGACTCCCCCATGCGAATTGCCTCGTGGAGCATGATATAGCCGAGATCGTCGTCGCGAGACATCGCGTACCGCTCGTACATTAAAAGCGTACCCTGCAGAGTGGCCAGACTAGGCCTGGAGGGACCGTCGGCCTTGAGACGTTCGGCTTCAGCTAGGAAATCACATCCTTTGGAAGAAATGTCCCCGGGCACGACATATGCTTCAGAGAATTCGGAGAAATACTAATAGCAGTATCAGCATAGGCATGGGCACGAGATTCCACATGAGTAAACGCATAAGCATAGGCAGTATCAACAGTCCAAATAAGTCCAACAAAAACGACACAAACAAAGAAAAAAACCAACTCACACAAGCATTACTCAAAAGCGCATTCACCAAAAACGCACTACAAAACTCCCCCTCCCCAGGCGCAAGCATATACTTCAAAAACACCTCCCGATCCAGAAACGCATGCACGGGATAATCCCAGGTAAAATACAGCGAAACAAGATGCGAAACCAAATCATCATCATCCGTAACAGCCGTCCAAGGCTTCGCAGGAACCTTAATCGGCGCCTCATCGCAAAGATAATGAAGATCCATCACTTTACTCCGAAACGACGGTTCAGCCCTCTCGACCCCAATGATATCTTTCACGTCCTCGAGCCGGGAAATCGTCGTTTGGAGCTTTTCTCTATCTGCTTTGATGGTTTCAGTCTCGGACCCCACCGCAAGCGAAGTCGAAGTTGAGACTGAGACGGATGCTGAGTGCAGAGCTCCAGTTCCAGCTTCAACTGCGACTCCAGCTGACACACTAGCAGCTTCAGCCTCACCTTCCTGAATCTTAACCCTCCCACTCATAGAAGAAAGAGTCTCATTAATATACTCCCTCACATCCTCAGCAGTCCCCCTCTCCCGAATAAGCTCCAAAAGCCTCGACGCAGCCGCAGAATCAGCTTCCCGGACCAGAGTGAAGAGATCATTCAGCAGGTCGCGGTGGTAGGTGAGTTCATCAGCGGTGCGTTTAGCTGCGACACGTCGACGCTGATCGAGCGATTCGTCAAATATACATGTGCGGTGGAAAGCGAGACAGTTTGTACAAGGTGGTGTGCCGGAGCATTTGCGTTTAGATTTCTTACAAGCGAGACAGGCTGTAGAAACGCGTTTCTTCCACGTGCTTTCTGGACTGGGTCTTTTGTTTGATGAACTTGCTGGCGCTGTCCCTGTGACTGTTACCGTGCCTGTGCCGGTGGTTGAGGTTGAGGCGTTGGTCGATGTAGATGTCTTTTTGGAGGGGGGACTGTTTGAATCTGAGGTTGGCGAGGGTCCTGTGATGTGGCGTTGGTCGGGGGTCATGTCGATTTCAAGTTTATATTGGTTCGAGATTTTGAATATCTACAACTTCGTAAGGAGGATGAATAGTCGTTTTGAGAGGATGGTTGTCGTGGTGTAAGGGTGGTTGTCTGAGGAATCACCGAGTGGCTATAGTATACGCCGGGTATACAGCATGTATAGAGACTCGCCATATCGACCGGTTTGCCTTTGCCGCGGAAATGACGACGGCGGCAAGGGGGGAGAGGCAATTGCAATGGGAATTAGCACCCAGTGAGGCAAAGAGGGAGTGACAGTTGAGTGTGGCTGTGGCTGTTGTTGCTCAGGCAAGGAAAGCCCATCCAAGATAGTAGATGGAATGTATGGAAGCCGAAAAGAAGGTAACATTTCCAAGATCTGGTGAAAATACTATCGAAAGTTACGGCCCCGGGAGTAGACCAAGGTATTTGACTGTTCCAGAAAAAAGACAATATCTATAGCCGCCGAATCCGCATCTGATATCAGCTAACAACCGACGGCTTCCTTTCGTTCCGTCCACACGCAGAGCACTGCGGTAGTCAAACCTTAGACTAGACCAAAAAGGGATAACTTGACTTCCTTGAGCAGGCCAGAGAGGCTTGGATGGTATCAAGATGACGTTTTGGCGAGTCACCCAGGAAGAACAAACCGCCAATCCGAGGAGCGCTACGCGCAGCTAGGTTATACTAGTGTGTAGTGGACTACATTAAGCAATCAACTAACGGAGAAAGGAAGGTGGGATTTGATATCATAATGAAACCTTGGAAGGATTCACTATTGTCTGACCGAGTTTATCAATCGGCTCACAATGCCATACAATACTTAGATCTTTACAGGAAAAGGAAAACCTTAGCAATATACAAGTGCTTAGCATCTAAAGACCTTGTGTACACACCAGCTGTTGTACTACGAGTACTACTACTACTACTACTACTACTACTGAAGCTGCCGGCTATATCTACACTACAGCTGATTGAATTCAGAGTGGGAACCCTGGGAAGTGGTGGATGCAACTGCCGTACTTAAGAATAGGCCGCAATAGCAACCAGAAAACGAGACGCTGGATTATTGTAATGTAGTACAAGGCACATCTTTTGCATACTCCGTGTTCCATCGAATGCACCTCCCAAACAAACAAGGAAATCGACGACAACAAGATTAAAACTGGGTATGTCCCAGGTCATGGTAAAGCAATCTAGTGCTCCAGAATACGGAGGCTACCCTGCACAACGCAGTTCTCCAGGACGGATCCAGGGGGGATATCAATGGTGCTGCCCTCGGTAGCAACGATGATGACTGTGCCCTTGAGTGTGACATTGCGGCCCAGGTTGACGGCACCGGTGATGGTCAGGTGGTCCAGCTCGACGATGCGGGGAATGCTGGCAATGCGCTTCTGGAAGTCAGAGACCTTCTTGAAGTCGGAGCCCAGCTTAATGACGGGGACACCGCCGAAACGGTTGGGGTCCATGACCAGCTGACCGTGCTCGAGGCGGTACAGATCAGACTTGACGACCATCAGGTCGGAGCAGGTCTTGACGGGCAGGAAACGGCGACGGGGCACGTTGACACCGTGGGCGTTCTTGAAGTGGCGAATGGCAGCACCAACGGCGGTCTCCAGCTGGTAGATGGCCTGGTCGGCCTCACCCTTCTTATCAGCGGGGATGGACTTCTCATTAGCGATGATCTCCATCTCCAACTCATTCTCCTCAACAACGCGCTTAATGGCCTGAACGTTCATCCAGATGTTGTTGGTGTTGAAGTACTTGAACTTCTTAATGGACTTGAACTCGTTGACGTGTTCCTTGGGAACCTGAGCGATCTCAAGCAGACGGACCTTGCCGTCCTGGTCGATGATGGTTCCACCCTTGACATCAGCCTTGGTCTTATCGGTCAACTCCATGATGTACTCGGCCTTGGAGTCAACCATGTGCTGCAGGATGCGGAGGTCAACGACAGCACCGAGGTTGTCGGCGTTGGACAGGAAAATGTACTCGATGCCGCGCTCGATCAGCTTGTCGAGGGTGCCGGAGTTGTAGAGAGACTCGAAGACGTCACCGTGGCCGGGGGGGTACCAGTCCTGGAGGGGAGCATCGAAGCTCTTGGGGGCGGGGAGGAGGGAGTCCTTGATGATACGGGGGTAGCGGGACTGGTTGAAGGTGATGATGTCGACGTTGTGGCCCTCGTACTTCTTGATGATGGACTGGGTGTCCTGATCGGTGTTGAAGGAGTTCATGAGGACAAAGGGGACGTTGACGTTAAAAGTGCGATTGAGGTGCTCGATCTGGCGGACAGACAGGTCGAGGAAAGACATGCCCTCACGAACCTCGATCACGGACTTGGGGCCGACGCAACCCATGGAGGTACCGAGACCACCGTTCAGCTTGACAACAGCCAGCTTGTTGAGGAACTCAACGGAGGCCTCAGCACCGAGCTCATCGTAGCCGACGACCTGCGAGGGCTGGGGAGGGGCGATGCGGTCCCAGTTGACAGCGTTGCCCTTGGCCTTGTCGTTGAGGAAACGGCGGAAAAGGGCGAAGAAGTTGTCCATCTCGGCCTCGAAGCGCTTCTTATCGGCGGGCTCGGTGACGGAGTCGGAGAGGGCGTTCAGCGCATTGCGCATCTGAGAGGCGGCGACGCTGGTGGAGGCATTCTCGAAAGCCTTATTACCGATTAGCATGGTTGGGAGGAAGCAGCCAGACGGCATGAGAGGGTTCAGAGGGGAAGGAGATGGTTGCAGATGAGAGAGGGAGACGGAGGGAAGAGAGTTATGAAGCAGAGCTGCGCAAGACAGGACAGAGCAGGAGCAGTTCAGGTTGAGGCAGGAGTAAACAAGTAAACAAGCACAGCAGCGAGAGACAGCAAGTACGATTGTCCGAATCAGGCTGGCCATGCTAGCCATATAATTGTATCCAACTGAACTGCCACTGTGACTGCCACTGCCAGGGCAATCATAAAGTGCAACTCCCTTCCATGTGTCTCGATCTCAACCCAACCCAACCCAACCCAGTTGTAGCACTCACCATGTGAGATTGGGACTTGCCATGGTGCTTGCCGGAGAAAGATCCGGAGGCAGTCTCGGTCGCGGGAGCGCGCAGGTGAGCAGGCAGAGCCTTAGCAGCCATTGTGAATGATTATAAGGGGGTGATAGAGGCTGCGACTGTAGAGTTGGCGGTTAGCGGAGAGCTAGAACGGGTAGTAGCGGACAACAACGAGGAGTGGCAGAAGATAAAAGGGCAGAAACATAATCGATGCGAGGAATCTGAGAAGGGCAGAGAAGGGCAGAGCAGATTGCAGGGAATGTATAGGCCAACGCAAAGGAGGGGTTTAGTCGCCACGCCTGTCGATCATGACAGCTGCAGAAGGGGGGCGTACACAAGGAGAAGCGATTGGAGGAGGGAGTGGCAGTGTGCAGTGTAGTGTACAGTGTACAGATACAAAGTACAAGTGAAATCGAGGGGAGAAGTAAAGCAGGAATACTCACAGATTGAATTGGATAAACAGAGAAGAAGAAGGGAGGAGGAGGAGAGGAGAAGCAGAGAAGCAGGTGGGGGAGTAACGTGATATTTATCACTCTTGCAGTACAAACACTCACTCACTCACTACTACACTACACCACTACTACACCATTATACTCCTATTCACTGGCATATTATATTCTATATTTACACTGACCATCTGGTTGATTGTCTCACTCTGTTCAATCTGTAATTATAATTGACTATTGTTTTCTACAGCTCACAGTTCACCTCCCATCACAGCACAGCTCACACACCGCCACCACCACCACACCTACACCTACACCTACACTTATAACACAACGGTTGAACGATCTCCCGTCTTCTCTTCCAGAGTAGACCCTTTCTATCCCACTTCCAGAATGACAGAATCCAGACCAGAGCCCCTTTTCCCTGCTCCACCCGGGGGCCCACGCGTCCTGGCCGATCGTGAGTCCTCGTGCTGCGTTCAGCAATGGCCCTCTGCTAGCCGCAGACTGGAATGTTGAGTTGAGTACCTGGGTACCAACTCACTGCAGACCCGGAATCACCCGTCTGAATCATGATTGCACAGTATGTACAGTGTGCACATACAGTACCCTGATTGCCACTACAACTGCCACTGCAAATTCCCACCCAAGAAAACACATATCTGTCTCTGGTTTGTCTCAGTGCTGTCTCTGACCCCCGGAGTACATCCCTCCTGGTACAAGAGCACGGAGTCCTCTTCCTTGGTCCTTCCAGACCAGCCCGGCCCAAGTGGATCGCCGCAAATTAGCCTCCACCGAACCAAACCTGCCGCCAGAAATAGCGCCTACGTAATGCCAAATATCTGCCCAGGGGCGAGTGGGTCGCCAGCCCTGCATTATCTTGCTCACTTTGCACTTGAACAGTGCTGGACTGCAGATGTCTGGGATATATGTAGTTGCCGAGTTCATTCAGAGTATGCCAGTGTACTATATGTACAGAGTACACCGGAAGGATCCAAATTGCAGGTGCTCGGACTGCATGTCCAGCTGTAGCTAGCTGTAGCTGCACACATCGCAAAGTCTACCTTCTGCGCCACCGACCGTTGAACTTGGCTGGAACACAATTCGAAATGGAATCGTCAACAATTGCCAAGCTGCCTGCCCTGTGCACCACAACAATGCTTGGCCACATTCCATATTCCATGCCCTAGTTACTGATTCAGAGGAAGGGTATTCAATTAATTAACTCATTAATTCTATATGACGAGTACATACTCCTGACTCGTGAGCTATGCCTTGTTCACCCTAGTAATCTCTGGGTCACCAACACGTTGATGCTCATCCGAGTCCCCAAGGTACAATAATTCCACTTCAAGTTCACATTGTCCAATTGGATATTATATACCTAATCTTTCAAACATTGTGCTTTGACCTGCAATCATCCGCTCGGGTGTGTAAGTGCATAATTTATAAATCGAACTGTGTTGGCATCTTTACTATACTATTGTAGATTCCAGTTTGGACAGCCGTCCAAATGCTACATTTTACCAATTGCGAGCACATCCAAATAGAATCGACAAGCCTATCTTTCCATTATTCCTTCTGAAAAGGTCAACCAAATATCAACTTCATCCACTCCAATCACATTTCTATCGATAGGAGACCCACCACACTGTACCACGCAGCCGCATCTCAAACCACAAGGACACAATTACAAAACAAATTAACCACCGAATCCATCCCGATCTCCGGAGTATACAATCAATAGCAAACTCGGTTTCAACTGCCAAACTGCCGACCCCAATTTAACCCACACGCCGCCATTGCCGACCGGGCCTAGCGCGTGCAAATCAAGCTTCGTCGCCGATCATCGAGGCAGTGCAGGCAACAGAGTTTGAGTTTCGGGAGTCCTTGCTCAGATGAAGCCAGTCCAGTCTTTGCAGACATGTGGAAAGGCCACTGGACTGGAGTATTCAAACCACCAGAGGACTATTGTTCTACGCCAAGGGACCCCTATTCCAAGGGGAAGGGGGGAGGTTGCCGTTCGGGATACTCCGTGAACGGAGAGGAGATATCAGATTCTAATTACGCAGTGCAATTCCCCTGAATATCTACGGAGTACGGAGTCCATCGTTAATCGGACACATCACCCTAATTATCTCGCTAGTCTGTATAGTTCGAGATTAGTGACCGCGATCCCCCTAAATAAAGATCCCCCTTCCCCTGAAACACCTCCGTAACATCCCTCCTCCCCCCCACGGAGCCCTGACTTGGCTGAATCTGAGGACTGTATCATATCTGACAGCTCTTGGCTTAGACTCCCTCCATTGCCCTTAGTGGTGGGGGGGGGGGGGGGCGGGCG